>JASDQU010100113.1:769817-798089 GCA_032191745.1 Picea mariana
ACTTTGTAAGGATCTCCCAGCTAAGAGATCAACTACAATCTATTGAAGAGATCACTTCAGAAAAGGAATTGGTGAACATAGTACTCAATGGTCTTCCCAAGACATGGGATGCATTTGCCGCAAGCATGAACACAAGGAAGGTGTACCCGACATTTGAAGAACTTTGGACTTGCTGTGCTCAAGAAGAATCAAGGATCAATGCAAAAGAGAAACTTCAAAAGAAGTACGATGATCAAGCCTTCACAGCAAGATTCAAGGACTTCAGAGACAAAAGAAAGTTCGATTCAAGAAGGAAGCCAAAACAAAGAAAAGACATTTCAGAAATACAGTGCTTCAACTGTCAAAAGTACGGTCACTACAGGAACCAGTGTCCCAAGCTAAAGAAAAGGAAAGAGAAGCATGAAGCATCAGTTGCCGAAGAAAAGGAACCCACAAAGAAGACTAAGCAGGATGGAAGAGACTTCTTCTACTAAAAGGTAAACAACACTATTCTTATTTTTTGTACATATCTTGCTTGCATCATCTTTGTACATATCTTGTATATCTATCTCTTGGAAGACAATGTGTTCCAAGAAGAACTATACCTATGGAAGAACAACAAGATAAGAATGAATATCATTAGATATTACACATGAAAGAAGGAAATATATCATGTGAAAGCTACTACAAGATAAGCTGAAATCAGAATCAATCTTGAAGAGGCATAGAAGTCAGACATCAAGAGAAATTGGAGAAAGACTTATGACGACAACTAAGACGGAAGCGTGGACTCTGTTAGACAAAGAAAGCCAATTATATATTGTAGAAGACAATAAGGACGGAGACAGAAGCATGGACTCAGTTAGACGAAGGGAGCAGATTATATGCACTCTTACATGAAGCAAGGATTAGGAGGGAGCTAATCCTATGATTCATTGAAGATGATGAAATATATATATCCATGGTAGCAGTCATGAAAAACAACACGTGTTCAGTTCAGTCGCAGAAGAAGACTTCCTCAGAAGCCTTAAAGTATTCCTGGTTGTCCATCCAGATTTGTGATCCCATAATGAAGGTAAGAAGTGGAATCTTTAGGACATGGAATCTATAAGAAACTCCATGAACCCAAAAGCTAAAGAAGAACATAAAGATTCCAAGAAAGGAAGAGAAACTAGAACAACCAGTCATTGTACCAGCCTGATACGAACTCACTAAAAGAAATCAAGCAGAAGAACTGAAAGTCGTGATGAAGAACAGTGTACGGAAGACTTATGAATGAAAGCATTGCGAGATCCAGAACCAGAGGTTCTCTCAGATGGAGAGAGAAGACTATGATGATTGATTGTTCCAGTACACCAAACTTATCTCTATATAAGTCATTATATCATCCGCAACATCCATGAGTTGGAATTCTACATCAGATGAATGCAAAGAATGTTCTCCAGAGAAATTGAATGAAGAAAGTATGAAGAGAAGGCTCAAGACTTTGAGACATACCAGAAAGAGACTCCTATATGCAAATAAGAAGAAGACAACTTGGTGGAGAACCTCCAGTGCACAACAAAAGCATGGTGAAGATTTCCTATAACATCAAGATGACTACTCAAAAGATCAGATCTCATGATGACAGAAGAAGTACCACATGAATATATTCCAGTTCTCCAACTATGATATACTCTATTGTTCAGATCTACTTGAAGCCTTCACAGTGTTCCAGACTACAGTACAAGCATTACATTATCCATGATAAAGTCCAGAAGGGAGAAAATGATTTCTCCAATACATATCTCCACAAATGAGCAGATAAGCATACATTTTGGTAAAGCCTATATTCAAGATGAAAGAACGTGCATACTCAAGCTAGAGCTCGTGGAAATAACTCTCTTAGCTGGAAGGGAAGACTCTCCAAGCTAGAAGAAGGTACGCAAACATTTATTTTTGTAATTGAAATAACTCTCCAGTTAGGAGGGAGCATTGAAAATATCATTTATCTTTGTAATTGAAAAATAGTCCAGATTGGACAGATGCTTTCCTGCTCGGAAAGTGGATTGAGATTTCTGACGGACAGTGACTTCCCATTGTAGTTAACATGGGAGGTAGACTGATTGCTGATGTATCATAGACAACGACTTCCCATTATGGGGAGTGGTCTAGGACAGTCATTCTTCTTGGCAGTTACTCTGAGTAGTGGTCAAGTAGAATGGTCCACCTCGCCGGGCAGTCATTCTCTCGAAGTTCACAGTTGTGAGCAGTTTCGAAGAATCGTCCGTTTTGGAGGTTGATGCAAGACAAACATTCCTCGAGGGTTATACATTCTCTCCAAGTTACACTTTGGTGTCGGAGGAATGGCCCAGGGTGGGGAATGGTCCGAACAGTTATTCCTCGAGGGCAGACTCATTCTCTCCAGGTTACACTTTGTTTAGTGTCGGAAGAATGGCCCAGGGTGGGGAATAGTCCAGGCTCAACAATCAGGGACAGTTATTCCTCGAGGGTAGACTCATTCTCTCGAGGTTACACTTTGTTTAGTGTCAGAAGAATGGCCCAGGGTGGGGAATAGTCCAGGACAGTCATTCCTTAGGGCAGACTCATTCCCTCCAGGTTACACTTTGTTTAGTGTCGAAGGAATGGCCCAGGGTAAGGAATGGTCCAAACATTTCTCGAGGGCAGACTCATTCTCTCCAGGTTACACTTTAATTAGTGTAGGAAGAATGGCCCAGGGTGAGAAATGGTCCAGGCTCATAAATCAGAAATAAACCTTCTTCCTTGGTTGAGAAGAATGGGGCAGTAGCCCATTGTTGATATTCTATATTGAGGGCAGACATTCTTTCAGATCTCACAGACGTGAGTGAAAGATTGGCCCAGATGATTATTGTTGATATTCTATACTGAGGGCAGACACTCTTTCAGATCTCACAGACGTGAGTGAAAGATTGGCCCAATTGATTCAGTTTTTATCATAACATTGTTTCTATGCAGATGAAGACTACTGTGGTGGCAGACATTCTTTCAGATCTCACAGACGTGAGTGAAAGATTGGCCCAGATGATACAGTTTCTATCATAACATTGTTTCTATGCAGGATGCTCTCAGATGTTTGTTATGAAGACTATATGACAGTAGATAAGGACTACTGTGGTGAATATGTTTCACTGTTCGCAACTATACGTTGTTGATCAAGTACTTGTGTGTTACTTGATGTGGTAGTTAACCACTGGATTGTAGTTGTGTACTACTATGAATAGACACAGGTGTGTTCTATCCTTGTTCTAATTGCCTTGAAGACTATCAACAGTTTATTGGAGATAATGATCATTCAGATGAATGATGAACAAAGATTTTCCAGACGAAAAACAGTTCAGAGCTTTTACTCCTCTTGTATCACTCTATGGTGAGAGTAACTTATCCAGCATCATATCTAACTACTCAGATAAAGTATGGTTTTGAGAGATGATGCAGCTGATGGTGATGGTGATGCTCATGATTTAGTCATGAAATATTCTAGATGACTATATTGATGCTACCGGGTAAATGTTATATTTTTTTGCTCAAGTCCATTATCTGTAAATACCTCTCTAGTTAGGAGGGAGTGTTTATATTATGGTAGATGCAGGAGGTATTTACCCCCCACGTGTGAACCTAACGAGAATAGAAGACTCCGGGAAGCAAGAGAAACCCTAATGAGTTGGCTAATAACCCTAGAAGCCTTGTCAGCTCAAAAAGATAATTTATATTAGGCTATTAGCCTCCAAGAGAAGAAGTCGGCCATAAATAATAATAATATGCTGAATAAACACATACCCAGAAGGAGAAGTCGGCCCCAACAAAACTGGCAGGATTACTATAAATACAGGGCACCAGTTCTCATTTGTAGCACATCTCAGATTGCATTTCTGCAGTTTGGTGCGCACTGCAGTTGCAGTCTTGTGCGCAGGTTTGGAGGAAGAGCTGGTGCAGCTGCAGCAGCAACAAGATCTCAGTTTTGGCTTGAATATCTCTTGGATAGGGTTTGGGACTATCTGATCAGTCTTTTGTGTTGAGCTATCCGTGGGGATTGATGCGCTACTCTTTGTTTGGCTATCTAGCCTAGGGTTTGCTTCCGGAGTAATTCTCAGTCAAGGTTAAGGTGCTCGGAGGGAGGCTTCGACCCGTGGTTGGGTGACGAGGGTATCGTCAATGGTAAAACGAGCACACCATCTTCTATATTCTAACAGCCTCCCCCCTCTTCATTGCTCAGCTCATTCATTTGATCAGCAGGTTCATCCGATGATGGTGGTCCAACATGTTAGAATAATAGGTGTGCTTGTTTTTACTTTAGACAATATAGCAATATTGTCACCCAACTATAGGCACAAAGGCTGTTCAGTTTTGGTGTACCTTGGGAAGTGGTTCCCTTGTGGTTTTGAACTTCTAACCACAAGAGGGAGATGTTGGTACCATTGTACCTTGTACTTTATGTCTAATTTCACTTTGACTTAGGAGATTTAAGTCAAATGTGAAATTTGGTCATTTTAGCCTAAAGTGACTATTAATTCACTTTGTGGGTGAATTAGGAGACATAAAGTGAACTTAGGGAACTTAACCCAAAGTGGATTTTGAGTTGAGATTATTGTGGGATGATCTCAACCATTGATTAGGGATGGCTTGGGATGCTCCTAGCCATCCCCATTTAGGTTTCCTTATGGATTGCTCAAGGAGGGTGCAAGGGGCCAAGAGAGGCTCATTCATTCATTTGCTCAGGAGAGTTTGAGAGGGAGCATGAGGACGAGGTTGGAGGCATTGGAAGAGGGCAGCTTGGGCGCTTCTATTCATGGAGGAGCTATGGGAGCTTGGGACCCTATTATTTAGTGGTGATCATACTTGCTTGGAGGAGGGCACACTATAGGAGGAGGGTGCACACCTAGAAGGGAGGGGCTACACTTGGAGGATTGCAGATCTGTTTGTTTTAGTGGAGAGGTAGCACACAAGAGCACATTTGTGTGCAAGGGATTCTTCTTTAGAGTATCCAGGGTCAAGGGTGCATCACTTTAGTGGATTTGGCAACAAGGGGAAGAGGTGCACTAGTCTAGGGTGCATTTCTTCCTGGATCCTTTGGCAAGTCTCGAGAGGAGCTTGCTTTGTATACAAGTTCCATCATATATTGTATTTCTTGTTGTATCTCATGCTTTAGATACCACTTATATATACTTCCATTCCAAACTAGTTTTCCCTGGGGGGTTTTATCCAGGGTCATGTTGACCAAAAATACATGTGTTCATTTCATGCATGCTTAGAGTGTAGATCAAATTATTTGTGTTGTGAAGATCTAGAGGAGTGTTACTTGTTTTGAGATATATTGCATGTGCTAATCACCGGTTCGAAAACACTTGCAAGGGCACCTCAAAGAACACTTAACCAATAAAAATTATGGGCAAAAAGTTACTAAACTGTTTGCTGTCCTAAAAACAACAAAGAATAATTTTGAAGATTGAAATTTGGAGCCAATCTCAAGGTCAAAGACAAACATTAGTTGGCAGCCTCATAGTACCTCATTTTTCTTCAAAGGCCACCCCGAGTACCTTAACCTTGACAGACATAATAATTCTGGAAGCAAAACCTAGAACCAATAGCCAACCAAGGTAGCGTACCTCTCTCCAAAGCTAGCATACCAAGAAAAAATTCCAAACCATAACAAGGCAGAAAGTCCAACCATAACCAAAGACCAAGTCACCACTGCAACAACTACAACTCTCCTCCAGTCATGCGCACCACTTGTCCTTATGCAGTTGTGAGAGTGAGTGTGTCAAATGAGCTCTAGCGCCCTCTTATTTATAGTCCTCCAAGTGACCTAACTGGGCTGACTTCTACTTTTGGAGGATAATAATTTAATATAAATTATTATCTTGAGCCGACATGTCTTCTAAGGTTATTTCCTAATCTTCTAGGGTTTCTCTTGCTTCTCGGAATATTCTAGACTCGTCAAAGGTTACACGTAGAGGTTAATACCTCCCGCAACTACCGTAATATCAACACTCCCTCCTAGCTAGGGAGGTACTAATGGCAACGGTCTTGAGCACAAACAAGCCATTCACCTGGTAGCATCATCATAGCCACACATGCTATCTCATGATCAAATCACGAGCACCATCATCACTATCCAACTAGATAGTCTCTATGGCAATCAAAACAATGCCATCCAATAGAACACAATTGTGTCTATTCATAGTAGTATACAACTACTATCAAGTGGTACACAACCACTCCTAGTAGCACACGACTACTAGCCAGTGACAAATAGTAACTACCAGTGGATCACATCCACCACAATAACATACAACTACTGTCCAGAGACATACAGTCACCACAACAATCATATCATCTAATATCAACAATGTCATGATACGAATTGAATCATCTAGGCCACACTTCCACTCACATCTATGAGATCTGGAAGAGCATCTTCCCTTGGAAAGTTAAACATTAGCCATGGGATGTCTGGACTATTCTTCTCAAGCATAGAAGAATAAATGTCCCTGATTTCTGAACCTGGACCATTCAACCTAACTGGGCCATTCTTCCGGCACGATTCACAGTGCAACCTGGAGAGAATGAGTCTGCCCTAGGGAATGACTGCCCCTAAGCATAGAAGAATAAATGTCCTTGATTTCTAAACCTGGACCATTCAACCTAACTAGGCCATTCTTCCGACACGATTCATAGTGCAACCTGGAGAGAATGAGTCTGCCCTAGGGAATGACTGTCCCTGATTGCTGAACGTGGACCATTCAACCTAACTGGGCCATTCTTCCAGCACAATTCAGAGTGCAACTTGGAGAGAATGAGTCTTCCCTAGGGAATGACTATCCGGATCATTTCCTACGGAAATTATTGTCTTACACTAACCTCCTACATCGGACCATTCTTCGAAAACTGCTCACAACTGTGAACTTCGAAAGAATGACTGCCCAGAGAGGTGGACCATTCTGCTTGACCACTTCGTAGAGTGATTGCCAAGGAGAATGACTGTCCTAGACTATTCCCCCACACTGGCCACAAGGGGAATCATTGTCTATGGTACATCAACAATCTATCAGACCACGACTGTTTGTTCTGGACCATTTTCCGAACTGGAAAATGATTGTCCATCAAAAATCTTGGACCACTTTCCGGACTGGAAAGTGACTGCCCAACCTAGACCATTTTCCAAACTGGAAAAATGTCTGTCCATATATCAATAACATATCAATGCTCCCTCTTAACCTGGGGAGTAATCACTTCCCTTTGCAATAAAGAAGTCATCTCCACGAGTCCTTGCTTGTCCCTTAAGTACGCAAACTTTTCGTCTTGGACAGAGGCTTTACCAAAATATCTGCTATCTGCTCAACAGTGGAGATATACTGGAGAACTACTTCTCCCTTCTGAATTTTATCACACAAAAAATAATGCTTGATCTCAATGTGCTTCGACCTGTCTTGGAACACCAGGTTCTCTGAGAGCTTTACACAACTCTGGTTATCACAATATATCATGGTCGAATCTAGCCCCTGATCAAATAGTCCAGAAACGGCTTACAGAGCCACACTGCTTCCGTACAAGCATCACAACTTGCAATATATTCTGCTTCTAAAGTGCTAAGTGCAACAAACTTTTGTTTCCTGCTAGCCCATGATATTGTGGCAAAGCTCAAACTGAAACATATCCAAGAAGTACTTCTTCTGTTATTTGCACTCCCTGCCCAATCTGAATCGATAAATCCATGCAACATAACTCAAACGTCCCACGAAGATATTTCAAGGCACGCTTTGCAATTTTTCAATTTTCATGGTTGGGTTCCACCTGGAATTGGCTCAACATGTTTAGAACAAAGCAAATGTTCGGCCTAGTATTCATCGAATACATCAAGGAGCCAATCAATTACCGGTACAGGGACGGGTCTACTGGATCAGAGTCTCTCAACTTCTTCAGATCTGTCATCATGGGAGTTTTCCATGGATTTGCAATCCATCATTCCGGACTTCTCAAGAACCATTTCGATACACATCCTCTGTCATAGGAATTTTTCACCACGCTGCTGCTGTACATGAGAGGCTCTGCACCAGGTTGCTTGAATCCATACAAGGTCTTCTTCTATCTACATACACGGGTCTCTTTCTGGTATACCTCAAAACCTTGAGGTTGTTCTACATATGCTTCTTCAATTACTCTATTGAGAAGAACAATCTTTCCATCCATCTGATGTAAACTCCAACCCATGGATACTGCAAGAGATATAATGGCTCAGCTAGAGGTATATCTGGTTACTGGAACAAGCTATCATCATAGTCTTCTCCCTCCTTCTAGGAGAACCCTCTAGTTCTGAATCTCGCCTTGTATCTATCAATGCTTCCATTCATAAGTCTTTTTCACAATTTCTCACATACATTGTTCTTCATCACAACTTCCTTCTGTTCCATCTGTTTGACTGCTTCTAGTGGGTTCAAAACATGCTGGTAGTCTTATGATTCTTAGTATAATTACTGGTTCAATTGGTTGTTCCGACTTTTCTGTCTTTCTTGGAATCTTCATGTTCTTCCTCATCTTCAATGTTGGAGTCCATGGAATCTTCTATAGATTCTATGCCCTTCCTTTCTGAAGGTTCCAACTTCTTTTTGTCATAGGAACATAAATGTAGATGGACAACCAATGATATTCAGGGCTTCTTTTCGAAGAAGACTTATTCTAGAGTCAAACTGAACACGTGTTGCTACTTCTAATGAAGAACATGGACAAATACTTCATAGTCTTCATGGGTTCTTTAATGGATCACATCATTGAGAATTAGCTCCCTCCTAACCCCATCTTCACGCCTGGATGAGCAATATGCATGCTCTTCTTTTGGAATTCTACAATCATCTCCCTCCATCAGAGAGAGTCCATGCTTTTGTCTGCATCCTTCTTGCTTTCTGTAAAGTGTCACAAGTCTATTCTAGTTTCCTCTTGATTACTGGCTTCTTTTTGGTCTGACTCCTTCCAGGTCTCTTCAAGTTTGGTTCTGATTGTGACCCATCCGACAGTTGTTACTTATATACAATTTTAATAGCTTCCACAGGGATTGTCACCAAAGGTAGTCAACGTACTTCATCCTTTTCAAATGCATTACTAGTAGTCATTGTAATGGCAATCCTTATCTTGTTCTTCTCCCATAGGTATTGTTTCATTGACACTGACCATCTTATATTCTAAGAAATAGATACACATGATATGTATGTAAAAATGGTATGTGCAAGGACTATGTTACGGAAGAATATTGTTACCACGACTAGTAGAAGAAGTCTGCTTCCTCCTGCTTGACTTTCTTTGAGGGTTCCTTTTCTTTGGTAACTATTGCTTCGTGTGTTTCCTTCCTTTTCTTTAACTCAGGACACTGGTTCTTGTAGTGACCATATTTTCGACAGTTGAAACATTGTATTTTGACATATCCTTTTCTTGATTTGGTTTCTTCCTTGAACCAAACTTCTTCTTATTCCTGAATTTCTTGAACTTTGCTGTGTAGGCTTGATCATCATCTTTCTTTTGGGATTTCTCTTTTGTGGTAATCCTTGATTCTTCTTGTGCACATCAAGTCCAAAGTTCTTCAAATGTAGGATACTCCGTTCTTGTGTTCATGCTTGCGACAAATGCATCCCATGTCTTGGGAAAGCCATTAAGTACTATATTTACTAGTTCCTTTTCTGAAATGATTTCCTCAATAACTTGTAGTTGATCTCTTAACTGAGATATTTTTACAAAGTATGATGTTATGCTGTCATCATCATTCGTTTTCATGTCACAGAGCTCATTCTTCCGACTCATCACTTGTCCAATATTTCCGACTGAGAAGAGGTTAGTTAGGGCATCATACGTCTTCTTAGATGAGTTAAGATGAGAAATGTAGGGTATCAAATGGTCCTTTACAGAGTCCACTATGATGCTCATAGCATTGATGTCATTGTCCTTGAATTTCTCCATCACTACAACGTTTTGAGGTTCCTTCTCTTTTTCTGCTTCAAACTGTGGTTCCATGATCTTTCCTTCCACGATATCCAACACTTTATTCTTGGCAAGGATGCGGTCAATCCTTGTCTTCCATGCTCTGAAGTTAGAAGCCCCTTCTAACTTGTTTTCTTTCTTCATAGAGTAAGTCATGATTGCTTTGACTTGGTCAACTTTTGACTTTGACTTGGTCAACCTTTGACTTTGACCCAAAACTCAAACTTGACGCCTTGGCTTGCTGGGAGTACCGAGAGGTGCGCTAGGCTAGGGCGCACTAGGTTATCCAGGAATTAGGTCAAGCGCTTCACTTAAGGTGCCTCAACAAGAGGGTTAAGGTTTCGTTGCTGCAACAAAACTTTGACTGCAACTGCAACTGAGAAAATCCTCCCAATCTACCTTCCAATGGTTCGACTGTCCGAAGATAGTGTGGGCCCATAACCTGTTAGAATAATAGGTGTGCTTGTTTTCACCATAGACAATATAGCAATATTGTTACCCAACCATAGGCACAAAGGCCACCCCCGAGCACCTTAACCTTGACAGACAAAATAATTCCGGAAGCAAAACCTAGAACCAATAGCCAACCAAGGTAGCGTACCTCTCTCCAAAGCTAGCGTACCAAGCAGAAAGTCCAAACCATAACGAGGCAGGAAGTCCAACCATAACCAAAGACCAAGTCACCACTGCAGCAACTGCAACTCTCCTCCAGTCATGCGCACCACTTGTCCTTATGCAGTTGTGAGAGTGAGTGTGTCAAATGAGCTCTAGCGCCCTCTTATTTATAGTCCTCAAAGTGACCTAACTAGGCTGACTTCTACTTTTGTAGGATAATAATTTAATATAAATTATTATCTTCAGCCCACTTGTCTTCTAAGGTTATTTCCTAATCTTCTAGGGTTTTTCTTGCTTCCCGGAATATTCTAGACTCGTCAAAGGTTACACGTAGAGATTAATACCTTTCGCAGCTACTGTAATATAAACACAACACACATGAGGTACATTAGTCATTGTTTCATACAAAGTGTTACATTTAATCTATGTCACACGGTTCAGGTTCGAGTTCGGGTTCAAAAACGTTTAAGTTCAATTCGAATTTGAATTTTTTTATAAGGTTCAAATGAAGTTCGTCATTAAGTTCGACTTATATACATTTTTCATAATATCTATCTATCTATCTATCTATCTATCTATCTATATATATATATATATATATAATCTTTAAAATAAAATATAACATAATCTTTATAAATAATAAAAATAATAAGTTTTTTTTTTGTTTGTTAATTTGTCCGAACCTTCTTGGCAGCGAGATTAACCTTTGGCTTGAGAAACCACGACTCAGGGGCATCTAAGCCGTCAAAATCACCCGGGGATCGCACCCGGCCTAAGCCACACCAACCCTTAACATGGTTGGATTTTTTTGTCCCCGCAGGTTTCGAACCGGTGACTTTTCAACACGGAGTGGCTTAACAACACACTCCATCACCGACTGTCCTACACCTTGGGGACTCATAAAAATAATAAGTTACAACTATACATAATATAAAATTATATGCATATATATGGATATAACTAAAAGTTTTAAACTATAGAAATTACATTAATTTATAACCTAAAAATATTATCTACATTATATTAATTTATAACTTGTATCCTAATATAAAAGTTAATATAATTTAATGTAAATGGGTAGTAGCGGACGAGTCATAGCAAATTTCACCAAAGTCATATGCGATATTAATTTATAACTTATAACCTAATATAAAAGTTAATATTATATCATTTATAAAAGTTAATATTATATAATTTATACGAGTTAATATAATTTAATGTAAATGGGTAGTAACTTGCGAGTCATACGAAAATTTCACCAAAGTCATATGCGTGGGAGGTCCAAGACTAAGTCGATTGGGGCTGCAATTGATCCTGTTGCAAAACTTCCAGAAGAAAATCCCGCGAATGACCCAAAGGAAAAGGGAGGAGCAGTCGGGTCCTAGGTTAAGTTGAATCATCAATGGATCAAGATCGATAACCCATAGAGGTGAGGCGAATTTAGTTCCATTATTAACGAAAACGATGTTCTTCTGTTCAACGAAATTTAATGGGTTCCCAAATTGAATGGAGGAACGTGAATTTGAATTGAACCTGAGCCGAACCGAATGGAGGAACGTGAATTTAAATCGAACCCCAGTCGAATTTGAGTTGCACTGAACGGAGGAACGAGTATTTGAATTGAACTCGAGCCGAATTTGAGCTGAACCTCACCAATTTGGTGAGGTTCGTCGAACTTCGAACCTCAAGGTTCAAGTTTGACAAACCCTGTGACTTAGCATTTAATGCATTAGGCATTTAGGTGAGGATCATGGGTTGAAGTTAGATAATGAATCATGATGCTTGGAAGTTATGCTTTTTTCCTTTTTTCACCTTGGTGGCCATTGTATGTGCTCTAGTCAAGTGTTGTCACTCTTGGGGAACATGGGTACTACTGGGAGGCCTTGATAGGGGTAACGTACCATTACCTTCTCATACTTAAAACTTTCCATACATTTTCCTCCCGTTGTCCTATCTTTTGGAAGTGGCTATTACATGTATCCCAAAAAGTTTTGTACCTTCATCCTCCTATGAGAAGAAGGGGCTTGAATGCCCGAGGTTGATGCGACCGATAAAAAAGAATAAAAAACATGTTATAAAAAGAATAATGGGATATGAATGATAAGTCAAAAGCCAAGATCAACTTGAGCTCTACCCTCTCGCTACGAGGTCATCACCCCAAGTCCTAATGCACTAAATGCATATAAAAAAGAAAGGACTTAATTGAATCCCATTGTAATAAATGCATAGACTTGAAAATTGTCTTGCAAAGCAATTAATGAATATCAAAAGACAAGACAAGGGTGGAAAGAAACAGTGCCGAGGAAAGGGTAACTCAGTGCAGCAAGTGCTCCCTCTATAAAGGTGCTCATGTAGATGAACCTCACACGTTGCCTTGCATGTCAATGACACCATGACCATGACGCAAATCCACTATCACACCATTCACTCACACTTACACTTTGACGGGTTTTTCGAGAACTACTCCTCTACTCGGGTACTGACACATCTAATAGGGTCTTGTGATAGTCCTCCCATACCTAAATTTGGCAAATTGCATAAAGTCTTAAGCTATTGTGAAGTTTGAAGAAGATATCTAATGTGAATGGCTTATGTGGATTTGTATTAAACTGTGACTTACTTTTTATGATTCTAATGACTCTTCTATCCATAACGGTTGGTCTTATCTGATTTTATGAGCCCTTGATTAATGATGATGTACCCCTTGAGATGGTCCTATGGAGGATGTTTTGATGCTTCTAGCTTGGATGTTGCACGCTATATGGAGGTTGTTGAGGCCTTGATGACGAGCGTTGAGTTACATGATGACTTGGTATGCCTTTGGACACCCTCCAACACCTCTTGGACCTGGGACGATGCAATGATGAGCTAGGATGTTGCATATATAGCTTGACACACCACTTGGAGCCTGTTTTTGTCCTAATACACACCTACAAACGTGGAGAAGTCTCCAACCCACTTGGTGTGTCTTTGGAGGCACAAACCTGAATCCAGACCCACTATCACCTCAATTTGGACTCTTTCCGTGTAGGCTCACTCCTAGGGAAGCCGAGGGGATAGACCTTATTAAAATATGTGAAGGTTTTATTTAAAATTCTAGGATTTAATTAAATTGTTAATTAGTATTACCCAACCCAATGACAAGCAACCAATGCAATATGCAATCTTTCAATGACAAACAAACCTTTGTTTTATTAAACAACAGTTAGACCAATGCCAAAAGATTATCAAACTCCACTTATTCCAATATACAAAAGAAAGATAAGTTTACAAGAATAAAACAAATTAAGAACTATCTACACAATGAATTAAAAAAATAACTTTATACAATTACTTTAAAAGAATAAAGAATGCTTATAAATGAATCAATGCGTATATTTACACATGAAAAATAACTTACGCAAAATAAATAAAATGTAAATACTTGAAAAATAAATTGCAAGGAAATGTAAATGTTGTGCAAGTATTTAGGTTGCTTTTAAGTTTCCTTTTAGCTTAGTGGTTTAGATGTGAAAGTTGCAAGCCTAAGCTATGTGACTACCCCAAGTCCTTATCCCTTAGCCAAAAAGAAATGTTGGGTGCTCAATAAGAAGAACAACAAGGTTCTCCCCTAGCTCCATAGGTCAAGTCCAAAGTGCTTGGGTGCTCAACAAGGACACTTAGTGTCATGAAACCGTCCCCGGCTTCAACCCCTTCTAGCCTCCACAAGTCACCTTATTTTAATGACCAAAAAATAATAGAAATGGATGCCTAATTAAACTATCCACTCAATCCTTTGCCCTTTCTTATTACCCAAGTTTCACAAAGTGGCAAGGGGAGGGAATACGGGGCAAAGGCAGGGTAAATTTTGTTTACTTTGCAAAATAAAAAGAAACTTTAAACAGTAGCCAACACGATTTTGCAGGATGGCATAGCCACTCACATGCAAGGTGTGGACAAACAAAAATTAATTAATTTAAAATAAATAACTTAAACAAATTAATCACACTACTTTGGCATAAGGTGGAGGACAAAGCCTTTCGATTTTGTGGCAAAGGTGGACAAAGTTAATTAAAACAAAATTCAAAAAATTATTTCTAATCCTAGCCGACACGATTTTGCAAGGATGGCAGAGCCAAACACAATGCAAAGTGTGGGCAAAAAATTATTAAAATTATTACAGATTTAAACTTAGAAATAAATAAAAAGTGCAAGCCGAAGAGACTCTCTTGAGCTGCTTACAATAGCTTTAGAAAGTGAGAGAGAGAGAAAGGCTTTGTACCAAAGCTTATTGATGTTCTCTTGAGTTTTTCGTGGTCAATTTTGGGCAGCACCTCATTTTTTAATGGTGAAAACATGCATAAAACAACAAGCAAAGCTTGCTGGAAAATGCTAAAAATCACCACAAAATGTTAGTTTTATGTTAGCATATGTACATAAATATTTACAGCAAAAATCTGAACTTGAAAATTGATTTTTTAGCAAGATTTAAGTGATTATGTATGCAGAAAATAAGTAAATAGAAGGCTGAAAATTGAACAGAAAATTATGTGAAGTAAAATGAAGCCTTTGGAGTTCCTCATCCAAGCTTTGACAACCTGCAAATCTGTAAACCCTTGCTACACAATGAGGCAGGAAGGTGAGATCTTTTAAAAGGCCTACAAAATACTTTGCAAACACTAATAAAAACAAATTACATAAAACTATAACAATACTACTACAGATTTATCCCTAGCAAAACACTTTGCTTAGGGTTCTTTAAGTAAAACAATGTGAAGCAAAAATGAACAAAACTTTGCAATATTACCTCACCAAGAGAAAATACCATACAAGAGTAGCCAAAAGCACCAAGAACACCAAGAGATCCTCCAAAGCTTCACTTTATTGCTCCAAGAAAGGTTACCAAATGGCAACAAAATTACAAGAGAAAAATGGGAGAGAATGAGAGAGTGGAGAGAGATTTTGGTATAATGGAGTCACAGTGAAAACTTCATGTCAAAATGAGGAGAGAGGGCTTCCTTTTAAATGAGGGAGAGAGGAGAGACCCCTCTTGGATGAGTTACAAGTGTCACCCAACCAAGAGAGAGAAAAAGTCAAGGAGGGAGCACTTTTAAGGTTTTGGTAGTTAGTTGTAAATTCTAACCTTGTACAATGTCTACTGTAAACAGATATTCAGAAAAGAACAGAAAAAATACAATGGCAAATACAAACATTACACAAAGATTTTTCCCTTGGAAACCCAAACCGGGAAAGCCAACATATATTATATTCATTCATTGTGTTACATTGTTTACAATACAATATACATATAGGAGCTAACGACATCCAAAACCCTAACCCAATGACCTGGATTACTCCAAAACCCTAATTCTTTAACCGGAAATAAAAAACCATCGGCAAAAACCATGTGCCGAAAAAACCACCTAAATACATGACACGTTTCCCGAGGCATAATTTTTTTTTTGGGTTCAAAACCCACGAAGAGGTGTTCTTCGGAAAGAAACCAAAAGTAAGCCATCTCAAAATATTTGGCTGCCTAGTATTTGTACACATTTCGAAAGAAAAGAGAACCACGCTGGACCCTTCAGGAAAGAAGGGAATATTTGTTGGATACTGTGAGGTCTCCAAGGCGTTCATAATTTATATACCAGGTTACCATCATATTGAGATCAACAGATATGTAACCTTTGATGAAGATGCGACACTCAAGAAATCAAGAAGATGCCAGCTTGAAGAAGTATATGCAGAAGAATCTGTAGCTCCTAGAGTTGCAGAACTAGTGAGGGAAGTTATAACTTCCCCTGATGAGGAGATCCCAGAAGATCATGACATAATAGAATCTCAAGAACCTCCCCAGATGACAATCTCCCACAAGAGAAAGCCAACCCGGGCAAGGGAACTTATTCAAGATGGAGAAAAGTATGGTGCCCCCAAAGGAACCATGAGACAAGTCAAGAAACCCAAGCCATTCTCCAGTTACAAGGCTTTGATGTGTGATCTCTCAGAGAAGGAGCCTACTTGCTTTGAAGAAGCCATTCAAAAGAAAGAATGGGTAGATGCCATGACAAAAGAATACCAATCCATTATAAAGAATGATGTATGGAAAACAGTTCCCAGACCAAAGAGCAAGGATGCGGTATCTTCCAAATGGCTATACAAAATAAAACATACTGTTGATGGAAGTATTGAGAAATATAAAGCAAGATTTGTAGCTCGTGGCTTTTCTCAAAAGGAAGGCATTGATTATGAAAAGACATTTGCTCCTTTAGCCAGATACAATTCAATTAGAACCATCATAGCCCTTACAACTAAGATGAAGTGGAAGTTACACTAAATGGACGTGAAAACAACTTTCTTAAATGGTGTCATAGAAGAGGAAGTGTACATAGAACAACCTCAAGGGTTTGAAGTTGAAGACAGAAAGAATGATGTATACAAATTGAAGAAAGCTCTGTACGGATAGAAACAAGCTCCTAGAGCTTGGTATGGAAGAATTGACAGTTTCCCGATGAGCTTGGGCTTTACCAAGAGTAAAGCTGACTCTAACCTTTACTTCAAGGTTGTGAATGATGAGCCTGTTATATGTAGACGACTTATTTCTAACTGGAGAAGAAAAACTCATCACTGATTGTAAGAAGAAGCTCGCTGCAGAATTTGAGATGAAAGACCTTGGCCTAATGCACTATTTCTTGGGTCTTGAGGTATGGCAGAGCCCAGAAAAGATCTTCCTCAACCAAGGGAAGTATGTAGTTGAAATACTGAAGAGGTTTGATATGTTGGAGTGCAAATCCATGAATACACCCATGGAAACTAAGTTGAAGCTCTTGGTAGATACTTCGTCAGAATTGGTTGATGCTACACTGTATAGACAGAGCATTGGATCGTTGATGTATTTGACGAACACTAGGCCAGATATATGTTTTGCTGTGAACACCTTGAGTCAATTTTTGGTAGAACCCAGACATGTTCACATTGTTGCTGCAAAACATGTGATGAGATACCTTAAGGGTACGTTGGATTTTGGTCTCAGTTATAATGGAGATCAAGACTTCAGACTGAGTGGATATACCGATTCAGATTGGGTTGGAAGTGTCTCTGACAGAAAGAGCACCTCAAGATGTTGTTTCAGTCTGGGGTTAGCCGTGATCTCATGATAGAGTAGGAAGCGATCAAGTATTGCTATCAGCACGAAAGACGCCGAATACATTGCTGCATGTTTCGCCAGTTGTGAAGCCATATAGCTTTGGAAGTTGTTGACAGGTCTATTTGATCTGGAGATGGAAGCAACCTTGATTCTATGTGATAACTAGAGCTGCATAAAGATGACAGACAACCCTGTGTTCCATGACAAGTCAAAACATATAGAAATCTGATATCATTACATTTGTGACATGGTGTAGATAGGAGCCATAAAACTCCAGTATGTTGGCACAAATGAACATGTTGTTGATGTGTTGACTAAGCCTTTGTCTCGTGTAAAGTTTGAGCACTTTCGAGACAAGTTTGGTGTAGTCCGAAAGGACCTCCCTCGAAAGGGGGAGTAGTGTTGAGATGCGAGCCTTGTGCTGAAGATTTCCAGCTTTGAGCTGATGTTGTTGATGCCAACCTCGTGCTGAAGATTTTCAGCTTCGTGCTGATGTTGTTGATGCTAGCTTCATGCTGAAGATTTCCAGCTTCGTTCTGATGTTGTTGATGCCAACCTCATGTTGAAGATTTCCAGCTTCGTGCTGATGTTGTTGAGATGCCAGCTTCGTGTTGAAGATTTCCAGCCTCGTGCTGATGTTGTTGAGATGCCAACTTTGTGCTGAAGATTTCCAGCCTAGCGCTGATGTTGATGATGCTCCAGCCTTCGTGCTGTGATGCTGTTGTTGTTAATGTTGTATCAACCTTGTGCTATTATTGATGATGATGATGTATTAGTGTTATGCTAATCCATGTTGATGTAAATGATGATGATGCCATTCCATCTCCTTGCTGTGGATGACGATATTGATGATGAGAAAAACTTCCGATGATTTATAGATATGCCAGTCAATTTCCAGATGTTGTTGCCCTCTCTCTCTCCTGATGATGTTGTAGAATACCCTTCTTGTTAAGGGGGAGTGTTGAAATATTGTAACTGCAAAAAGTATTCTATTTATTATTGAGTCATTATTCATTAGATCAATCCCCTTTTGTGGATTGATCATGTCGGGCATTGTAATTGACCAAATCCCCTTTTGCGGATTGTATTATGCAAATTAAGAAGTGGACCCCCAGGCCTAATTAAAGTGGTTTTAACCACTAAGAAGACAAGTTGGCCCTGCCTAGTGAAGAGACACCTTTCCAACACCTGCCAACCAGTATAAATAAAGGAAGCCAGAGCCTCATTATCTCACTCACTCATTCGCTCATCCAGTGTGCAAGTTTGGTAGCTGCAGTTGGGAGAAGAAGGAAGAGAGAGGCACATTGCTCAGTGTTGGATATTCTCTAGTGTTTTTGTTTATTGTCTCGACATTGTATTGTCTAGCTATATTAAAGAAGTTTTGCTGGGTTTTCTTCCCCATGAGGGTTTCCCACGATAAATGCTGTGTATCTTATGATTATGTTTCTCTCAATGATCCTACCTATGCTATTGTTATCTAGTAAATTGAAAATAAACCTAATAATAGCTCAAAAATTAACATAGAAAACATTTCCCCACTTCTTTTCTTGACTTTAGACACTTTTACAATTTTTGACTTTTTTACATTAGGCAATTATTTGCTGACTTTTGATTGACTTGGACTCCTCATGGAAAATGACCTAGCAAAACTTGTCCAATTGGGTTGAAACTTGGTCCAAGGGTGTAGGGGGTCATAACTATAAGTCATTTGATTTGAGTACTCACACCCCTATACAAAATCCATAAGGACCAAATTTTTACATTTTTCATAAAAAATAATTAAAATTTCCAATTTACGGAAAATTTTAATTATTAAAAAAATCCTTTCAAAGCCTAATAGAATTCCACAACTCTAGGAGATGTCTAGCATGGTCATTTACAACACTTCTAGACCTTAGTCATCTGCTGGTCTCGATCATTAGAACGCCTTTCACCACTGTTGGCCACCTATTTCGACTAGGGGTCAACGTCATGTACCATGAAGTGATGCATCTTGCGATACAACATATTTTGAAAACTTATGGCTCAACAGGGCAGATTTTGCCCCCAACACGTCTTTCTATGTACTCAGAATGTTCGCCTCCCTGCGTGGGATAATAATGTAATATGTTAGCAGGAGTCACTTTTTAGTTAGTTGCCTAGGACTTTATCATTAGGGAAGTCCTTTCATCAAGTGTTTTTTTTCCTCAGGTAATTAATCTTGCCTACCAGGGAATTTTAATTATCGGTGAGTTTTTCACTCACAAAATCCTCCAAAGTGGTGAAAGGATTTCTAATGATCGAGCCCATGGGGTGAATAAGGTTTAGGAATGTTGTAAATGACCTTGCTAGACATCTCTTAGAGTCTTGCGGAATTCCGTTAAGTTTTGATAGGTCTTTTTTATTTATTAAAATTTTCCGTTAATTGGAAATTTTAATTATTTTTTATGTAAAATGTAAAAAATTGGTCCTTGTGGATTTTGTATAGGGGTGTGAGTACTCAAAACAAATGGCTTATGAGCCCCTACACCCTTGGACCAAGTTTCAACTCAATTGGACAAGTTTTGCTAGGTCATTGTCCATGAGGAGTCAAAGTTAGTCAAAAGTCAACATTTAATTGGCTAAGGTAAGAATTCTAAAAATTGTAAAAAATGTCTAAAGTCACGAGAGAAAGTGGGGAAATGTTTTCTAATGTATTTCTAAGTTGGAAAAGTGAAAATCCACTTAGAAGACCTCCCCTTGCCAGACCAACAACCAAAAGTGAGTCTCCCTAGTGAAAAAGTACACCCCCTTCCTCATGAACTTAGGGAAAGTAAAAAATTAAAGTGAAAAAAGTGTCAAAACCCTAAGTGTGCCCTTCCTATGGCCTAACCTCATGTTTGACAAGTCAAAAAGGGTTTTCCCCCTTCACATCTCACCCCTCAAACCCTAACTCACTACCAAAACCCTAAAAGTGTCTCTTCCTTGACTTGTTCTCTCTCTCTTGGATGGGTGACACTTGTACTTCATCCAAGGGGGGTTTCTCCTCTCTCCCTCATATAAAAGAAAACCTCCCCCTCCTCATTTGACAATCTATTCTCGCAGCAACTCTATTATGCCAAAATCTCTCCCATCTCTCCCTCATTCTCTCCCATTTTCTCTCATGATTCTTGGTGCGATTGGGTAAATCTTCTCTTATTTAAAAAAATAGAAGCTTTGGAGGATTTCTTGTGTCTCTTGGATTATTCTTGGAGCCATTGTTTGTTGTTTATGAGGTAATATTGCTGCAATTTATTTCTTTTGTATTTCCTTGTGTTGAAATTAGTGTAGCTGCAAGAGCCATTCTCTGGGAGGATGGCATAAGACCCTAGCTGAGCTCTAGGGCCCCCAGTACACTCCTGGGGTTCTTGGTTTGGGACCAAGTAGTTAGAGCCATGGAAAAATACCCTAGTGAGGGCCCCCCAGTGTATTTCTGGGGATTCTTGGTCAAGGACCAAGCAGTAAGTCACTAGATGTGTTCTAGGGCCCCTGGATGTGTTCCAGGCAATCCTTGATCGATGCTTGGATTGATCCTTGGATGTGTTCCTTGGTGGTTGATGATGTAAGTCCCTAGATGTGTTCTAGGGTCCCTGGATGTGTTCTAGGGAATCCTTGCTTAAACACTTGGGTTGATCCTTGGTCTTGTACCTTGGTGGATGAAAGACCCTAGATGTGTTCTAAGGCCCCCCCAGATGTGTTCTAGGGTATCCTGGTCTGGGACCAGGTGGTTCTTGGTTGTGTACCAAGATGAGATGATGTGTGATCGTCTTCTCTCTTGGGATGGTCCATGAGACCTAGGAGCAACTAGAAGATGGACATGACCACATCATTGGTTTCTCCTCTTATGCAGGGATGATAAAAACTAAGTTATCATGAGACATATGTGGACAATTTGCCATTGAAGAAGACCCCTTGACTTTGTCTTGTAGCCTCCTCTTGCTTGAATCTCTTTCTCCATCTTGCTTGATGTTGTACTGGTCTTTTATAAGTCACTTTGACTTATTTGACTTTATAATTAATATTTTTATTAATTAAAAATATTAATTATTATTTATTTTATTTTTAGTTTTTTTTTAACCCTTCCTAAACTATAAATAATAACCTACCCCTCTCTCATTCTTACATACACTTACACTCCTCTCATGGTCTGATTTTTTGCGGCTACTTCAGATTGGTTCTTGTCTTTGGGTACGACCTCCTTGGTGGACTCTCTCTTACTGTTTTAGAGGTACGACCTCCACAATTTTCTTCTCCTTGCTAGCTGGGAACTTCTACTCCGGTGTTCATGTCTTCTCTTGCTGGGATTGAGTGCCACAGACCTTCCCGCTTGTTGTGTTAAGTAGGGCAGACCTTCCTTTTGCTGTTGTGGATGCCATGACCTTCCTTTGGCCCCTCTTCTTGCTGCCGCTAAGTGTTTTAAGGTTGCCACTGCCTCCTAGGCAGCCCTTGGCTCCTCCTCCTGTGATTGTTGGTGTTATCTCTTGTTGTCCCTGATGTTGTTGCCTTCTACTTCTGTTTATCAGATTCTGCCTTGAGGGTTTTGTTGCTATAGCACTACAGTTTAACTTGGACAGTTTTTGGTTGAACCTTCTTGTTGTCTTTGGGGTTTTTGTATCAACCCTACTCTTGCTGATTATCCTTGAGTTCTTCTTGGCAATCTGTTCACTTAAAGATCATGATGGGATCAAACCCTCCATGACCTTCATAACTTTTCTGAGCATAAAGAAAGAGGAGAGCCGCACTTAAGGTACCTTTATCATTTGTTTTTGCTAAGGTAAGTTAAGATTTTATTGTGCTAATATTTACTTCTGCTTGTTAATGTTTCTTTTCTGTTCATGATTAGTCCTAGTTAAAGTCTGTTCTCCTTAGCATGTTCAGATTTGTATTTTCAGTATTTCATTTACTTCAGAATTTTGTTTTAAGTGCTGATCTGGATGTACAATAGTGATCAAATTTAAAAAGTTATTACTTTTCTCTTTTCCCTAAAAATCTAACACCTTGCTTGCATTTTTACTTAGAGACCCAAACAAAGTATTTTGCTTGGGATAAATTAGTAGTAGTCTTACTATTAGTCTTTGTGAGCTGTTTCTAATTGATTTGAAAAGTATTTTGCAAGTTATTAGATCACACTCACCTTCTTTGTATTTTGTAGCAAGGGTTTACAAAAATCTGCAGGTTACTAAAGGCTTGGAGGAGTGGATTTCAGATTTGGAAATCCATCTTTTTCAGCCATCTAAAACTCTTCTATTTTTTGTTTTTATTTTCAGCCATTTATATATTAGTTTGAGCTGTATTTCCTTAAAAATCTGCAATCTAATCTTTCATTTTTATTTTCAGAAATTTTTGTCTAATTATTTCTGTTCATTATCTTAACTGAAATAATATTTTCCAAGTCATTTTAGCAATTTCCAGCAAAAATATCTTGCTGTTTTTTGCAGGTTAAAGGAGGATTTCTGCATCTTTTTGGCCTCAAGACACTCAAGGAGACATCCAAGAGACTTGGTACCAAACCCTCTTCTCTACTTCACTTTCTAAACAATTGTAAGCAGCCCAAGAGAGTCTCTTGGGCTTGTATTCTCTCCATTTTAATTTCTATTCTGTAAAGTGTAAATAATCTTTGTATTTTTGCCCACATCTTGCAAAGAGATTGGCTATGCCATCCATGCAATATCGTGAAGGCTAAATTTAGATTTAATTTTCTGCATTTCTTTAATTTTACCCACTTTGGCCAAAACTGGTAGGCTTGTCCTCCATCTTGTGCCATTGTTGTGAGTTTGTACTTTATTTTTCAAGTCATTTAAATTATTCATTTCGTCCACACCTTGCAAAGAGATTGGCCTAGCCATCCATGCAATATCGTGAAGGCTAGTGTAATTTCTTGTTTTGGAAAGTAATCAAACTTATGCCTCGCATTCCCTCCCCTTGCCACTTTGTGGATCTTGAGTAACTAAGAAATGGCAAAGGATCGAGAGGCTAGACTAATTAGGCACCCGAATTCATATTGCTTCTACCACAAGAAATGGTGACTTGGGAGGCTACAAGGGGTTGAAGTCGGGGACGGCTTTACGGTACTACGTATCCTCCTTGCTTGAGTGCCCAAGCATTCCGGATTTGACCTGTGGAGCTAGGGAAGGACTTTGTTTGTCCTTCTTCTTGAGCACCCAACACTTCCTTTTGGTTGAAGGGATAGTGATTCGGGGTAGTCACATAGTTTAGGCTTGTATCTATCACACTTAATTCCCCCTAATTCAAGAGAGACTTAAAATTTGATAAAATCAACCAACACAACTTTCACAACATTGGTATCTCAAGTTTATCTTTCAAGCAATTTTACTATCTAAGTTGTGTAACTTACTTTCCATGCGATTTTACTTTTCAAGCAAGTTACTTTTTCAAGCACTTTACTTTGAAGCAATTCTCTTGTGAATACTTATTTAAAAGCACTGTTTATTTCTAGCATTCTTTATTTATCTGAACATAATTTGTCTAAAGTTATTTCTCATTGTGGATATCTCATAATATCATTCATTCTTGTATAATCGTACTTTTGTTGTATATCTTATTGACTTCATTTGCTAATCTTTAGGTACTGGTTTAATTGTTGTTTTTTTTAAATAAAGGGTTTGCTTGTCATTGAAGAAACTGCATCCTTGCATTTGCTTCCTTTCATTGGGTTGGGTTTCTTAACAAATTAACTCATTTAACTCCTAGATCATTAATCAAACTTCACATAGTTTAATAGTGTCTACCCCCCTTGGCTTCCTTAGGAGTGAGCCTAGACCGAAGAAGTCTAGATCGAGGTGACAATGGGTCTGGACTTAGGCTTGTGCCTCCAAGGACACACCAAGTGGGTTGGAGACTTCTCCACGTTTGTAGGTGTGTATAAGGACGACAACATCTTTGGTGCCATTGTCGGGGAGAAGTCTTTTTATTCCCGAAGTATGACTTTTTGTTTTCCTTTTTGTTTTTGCTTTGTTTGATGCTTCGTGTTTGTTTAGAATAAAATTGATCATCTGGCGACTCCACTTCAAAATAATTTGACAAAGTATTCTTCAAGAGGGAACTCAGGGTTTGCTTGGCTTCATTCTTGAACTGGAAGGGGTTTTTGGAGGAGGTTAAGCAAGCTTTCTTCTCGTAGGATCCTTAGTAATTTTTGGGTCCCAGTCATTTCCTGTAAACTTTTTTTGTTCTTTTTCTTTTCTCATGAGTCTACTTTTGAAGGATTTTTATAACCTATTGATTTTTCAAGAATAATTGGTTATCCTCATGAACTTCCTAAAGCAACTATTGAAAACTGACCTGATTTTTGTAATAATGGTGATGCTAACTCTCGCATCAAAGCTTTTTGGCAGTGTATTGGTAAGTGTTGTGGTCCACATATTCATGAGGATGTTCTAATGAAATTGTTTGTCTTAACTCTTGTTGAGGAAGATGCTTATGATTGGTTTCATGATTAAGATGATTACGAGTTTAAGACCATACAGGGTTTAATACATGCCTGTTTAGAAAGATGGGGGGTGACCAAGAAGATTGTCTTTGGCTAGATGCTTCAACAACTCCCGTCAGAAAATTGATAGAGGATATTGAAACCACATAATTAATTGGTGTAAATCAGTTAAGAATCTCGGAAGCTCACCTTGCTAGTACAAGTAATTACATTGGATATTCAGATCTTATAGAACTAGAGCTTCACAATGAACATGAAAGGGAATTTCACTTGGAAATTCTGGATGAGCCCATAAATGAGTCATTGATTGATCAAGGGGAAATTGAATTTGAAGTTGTTGAATATCCAAGTAATTCACATCCCCACCTGCCTCTCGAAGAACCCATCTCTTCAGAAAAGATCTTCGACAACCTTGATGGAAACAATGAAACAATTTCCTTGAAAATTTCACTTCCAACCTCTCATCCATCAGATGATTCAATATAAGATAATAGGAACATGGAAGACAATTGCAGTTTACAAGTTCCAAATCATTACCAACAGTGGTTGGCCTTCCACCATGACAGTCATATGCAAAAATTCACAAAAAATTTACAAAGTTGGCTAGACTTCAAAGTTTGGTTGAAAAAAGGAAAAGGCATGTTGCTAGGGTGGTCTATTCTCAAGAAAAACTCCAAGTTGATAAAACTTGGAAAAGGATCTTCAACAACTCACCCTGGATAGGGACTTTTTAGACACCTGGGGTCTTACCACATCCATAATGTGGTCGGTCATAATTCTTTCCACCTTAACCATTTGGATGGTGAGTCCATGAATATTCCAAGGAATGGGCAACAACTCAAGCTATTTTGCAGATGATCAACAACCTGGTGTCCAAAGGGGCACCCTTTGTAACGTATCTCTAACCTTTTTCCTTTCATTCTTTCAATTTTGTTGTTATTTCATTTATGTATATAATTCATTGTATAGTCATTTCATTTATGTGATTATTGTTAATAACATTTCATTTATGTGATTATTGTTAATAACATTTCATTTATGAGTTATTCTTTTACACATGTATTTATGTTGGATATTGGTGAGCACTTTGTTTTGTAGATTCTGAAGTTCTCACATGCTCTCCTTCCCAAAGATCGAGCACGCGTCCCCATGTGGAGCCAGATGTTTTAATGAAAGCAACTATGTGAGACATTCTCCAGCTTACAAACCTGTTAGGTGTGGATCATTGCAGCTATGTGAAGCCTTTCTCTCAGCTTACAAACCTGAGAGAAAGCCCCTAAGAAGGGTTCGTGGTTCCTGCCTGAGACACAGCTAGGAACGTAGAGATGACCTCCTCCATGAAGAGAGTGAGAAGAACTCTAGATGATTATCCAGTAGGAAAAACGATCTGATGAGTTGGACGTGCCTGTGGCTGAGCACAAGGTGAACGTGTGAAATCCCAAAAGTGCTGGGCACATTGTCATGTGAATAGAAATGAAGATGATGTGTTAGCCTCCTTTGAGCAACAGAGTTGATGAGAAAACTCCAGATGATTCTCCTGTGTGAGGCAGTGGGAATGAAGATCTGTAGAGTGGACGTGCTTGTGGATGAGCACAGGTGAACGTGTGTAGATCTGGTTCTTTTGTGTAATGCAGTGAGCCAGAGCTATGACATCCCTATGGATGTGCCCCTAGTGGGTGTATCAGATCCTTTGCTATATGTTGTTCAAGAGTCAGACCTGCCTATAACCTTAATTGTTATGTAAAGGGTACAGGTCGACCCCACCTTAATGTGATTAATAATAAATGTAAAAGATAATTAATATTGCTAATATTAATAATAATATTAATAATAATAATAATAATAATAATAATAATAAATTATAAAGTGACTTAGAGAGGTCGACCCTGTTGAGCCAATAGACGCCTTTGTTGATTGGTCAAGTCTAATATAAGTAAGTCATGATTCCCCATTGTGGAATCATATCTTTCTCGTGTGTTTGGAAATTACAACAAATACATCTACTTGGTAAAAGGTGTGCACCTCTCTTGGGCGTTAGTCTTCTAGGGCTTAAGCACCCTCTCGTGTGCCAAGTCTTTCTTGTTGGTGAAGGTCTTTCTCTTGAAGATTATAGCAAAGGATTTGGTTGGGTTTTCTTCCCTTGTTGAGAAGGGTTTCCCAGGATACTTCTTATGTTCTTGTGCATGGTGTTTCTTCTTGTGATCTTGGTTGCTGCAACATTATTGGTTTTTTTTTTTTTTTTGTAAGTGAGTGTGAGATCCTGTATTATTGAAAGAAGTTATGATACAAAAAAGAAAAGGGGAATCCCTTGATCTGCCAAAAAGGAAACCAGATCAGGGATTCCGGAGTTGCGCTGTCTAAGATAGCAGGGGGAGGGCTGGGCCGCCACCATGGGAAACCGATCCAGTCCTTCGAAAACCAGTTTGAAAGACTAAACCATAACATATACATAAAAAACATAACCATAAAACAGGGGTAACTCCTACACTGGATACAACTTGACCAGGGGCTGAACCTGCGCTAGTCCAGGATGATGGGATGTCTTGCGTTGCCATCCTTTCTTGCCTCGTTCTCCTTCCTCTGCTCCACCGTGCGCGTCCTTCTGATACAAGCTGGTGTTCTGCTCCGGTCTGCTGGAGTGATGTCCATGTGGTGGACATAGCGTAGGTAAAGGTGGAATTGGCCTGCCATTCGTTCCATTTTTTCCTTTTGGCTTCTCTGGTCCTCAGCTAGTCTTTTTGCACTGGCCTCCAGGTTGCTGAGGTGACTCAGAATTTCTGTGAGCACCTTCTTGTGGTCTCTGACAGTGTTGTAAAAGTCGGCGATTTTTCGCGACTTATTGAAAAAGTCGCGACTTTTTCCCCCTGCCGACTTTTACCCTGGAAAAAGTCGCGACTTTTTGTAAAAGTCGGCGACTTTTACCTTAAAAGTCGCGATTCGACTGTAAAAGTCGCTGCGCATCTTTAATCCGCGCGTATAAGGGCGATTTTTGATTTTTTTTGGGTCATTTCTAAATCATTCTTTGTGGAGAAGGAAGGAGAAGGGTTTGTGGTCTTCCTCAATCACTGTGGAGGCAAATTAACAGCCATCATCATCACCATCAAGGATTTCTAAGTGGAGCCCACCC
>JASDQU010100113.1:798189-825578 GCA_032191745.1 Picea mariana
TGTATAACTTTTTATTTGGCATCCACTAGTGACTACATATATATCAGTGATTTCTCCATATTTATGTGCCAATGTGTTTATCTGATGTTGTTGTTGCTTTATATGTTTAAATTTTGAAAAAAATGAATATATTTTGTATTTTTTAATGTTTGTCGTGGTTTTCCGATTTTTTGCCAACTTTTTCCGACTTTTGCCGAAACGATTTTTTCCGGACCCTCGCCGACTTTTTGCCGTGGCCGACTTTTACAACACTGGTCTCTGATAGCCTCCCTGCTGGTCTCTTTCCGGTCAACGTTCATCTTGCCTATCAACATTTTTGTTCACCAGGCCTCCTCCACCGTTTTGTGGTAGAGGGTTGTTCTGGGCTGTGTAGCCCCTGGGTTTGCTTCTTGAATTAGTTCTGTCCAGGCTTTTCCCTTGCGTGTGGTGTTGATTTCTCTCTCCCACCTATTGATGATCGCTTTGCCCTTTGGATCGACCTGCGTGAGAAAGGTACCCTTGGCTTCTCTGGCCACTTGCTCCATCCTTGTAATCCTCCGGGCGCTTGTCGGAGGTTCTTTCCCCTTGAGGCCTCTCTTACTATGGGTTTTCTTCATTCTTACCATCTCGGCTTGTTTGTGGTGTTTTTTTGTCTTGGGTTCTTCTTCTGTTCCTATTCGCCCCTTCCTGGTATGTAAGATGGGCTCTGTGTTTGGAAATTACAACAAATACATCTACTTGGTAAAAGGTGCGCACCTCTCTTGGGCGCTAGTCTTCTAGGGCTTAAGCACCCTCTTGTGTGCTAAGTCTCTCTTGTTGGTGAAGGTCTTTCTCTTGAAGATTATAGCAAAGGATTTGGTTGGGTTTTCTTCCCTTGTTGAGAAGGGTTTCCCAGGATACTTCTTGTGTTCTTGTGCATGGTGTTTCTTCTTGTGATCTTGGTTGCTGCAACATTATTGTTTATGGTTAAGTGAAATGCAAAAAATGGAATGAACTTCATGCTTAACCTAAGCTTATGAAAAATCAACATGGTATCAGAGCATAGGTCTTGAAGAACCCATTGCACAAGCTACAAACTTTTATCAACCATCTCTCCTCTTTTGCAGAACCGTACGACCCTCCTAGTGTTTCTAGAAAATCCATACGACCTCCTTCTCAGTGATGATTCAGCCCTTAATACTTGGATGCTGGGGCTACTTTTGGCATAGAAGAGTACGACCTCTTCCAACGCATCTCCAGAGACTCTCAGAGTGACATTCCGAGCATTTTGAATTTTTGGCCCTAGGGTTTTTAGGGTTTCGCTAATTTCTACAGAAATTTCAGAATTAGGGTTTCTGCAAACTCATTGAAGGAGCTCTTAAGCTCAAGAGTGTTCTCCTATCTTTCAAAGGCTTATTGTTGGCAGTCATAAGTCCAATAAAACCTAAAAGTGCTAGCCTAGCCTAGCCGTTAAGTTTTCTAGCCTAGTTGACAAAGGGTTGTGAAGAATCTAAAATTATGATGAACAAAAACTATGATGGAAGACAAGCTTGATGAATCAAGCAAACTTCAAAGTTCTTGAAAGACAAGATTTCAGAGGAAAACTTATTATGGGTAAAGGGTTTACCAAAGACAGCTATCAATGAACGGAAGGAAGATGATGTCAGGACAAGGAAGCCAATCACCTACTAAAGCCCTTACGTTGAAGGGCCAACTTCAAAATAACAAAGATGACAAAAGGTGACACCGTGACTATCTTCTTCATAAAGATCTCAGAGGATAAAGATCAGCCAAGAACCATTGGAGAAATCATATCAGCATCCTTAGGTATGTACTTTTATATATTATTTGTATCATTGTCATGAGTGAAATTGCAGGAGGAAGGAACCTTTGCTGAAGTCATGGATCCAGAGGGATCTTAGTGCATTAAAAAAACAACACACTCAAAGTAAAGACTCCAGGGTTGATTGTTGTAATTGTCATTCCTCTAACCTATAATTCTAAAATTTTGCTACATTACAAATAGGTGTTGTAGCTGTGACAATATTCCTTAAATTGTTTTGATTCTAGAGATGTACTCATTATTCTCCTTTAGGAGATATTCTTGTGTTGGTTCTATTTGTTTTCTTGTTCCAGATGAGTTAAACAAGAAAAGAAGATGCTTATCCATTAGAGCCAGTCACTTGACTCAGAAGGAGCCAAAACCATTTGAGAAATAAGAAGAATAGAACTATCATTGAGACAACCAATGCTACAAAGCATGATCATAATCCTTCTAGGATTCCATGGGAAGAAGCATGCATGACACAGTATATGTGCAGAACAAGAGTCTTCACTAGACCTTGAAAAACAAAACTCTCGAAGAAGTCTTCACCGGAATGAAGTGTGAGATTAAACACTTCAGTTTATTTGGGTGCCCAATGTATTTTCATGTACCCAAAGAGAAGAAGTCCAAGCTAGATCCTTTAGGAAGAAATGATACAGTGAATCCTCAAAGACATCCCCAGTCAGAGACAGATTGAGACAAGTAGAGATGTTGTCCTTGAAGAAGAGACAATTTTTCAAAGACCCAGAGAATCTCAGATTGAGATTGACAGTGAGACAATACCTTCTCCCCCTTCAGAAATTCAGAGGGAGACAGGCATTACTCTAGGGTATCCAGTTTCTACAATTGATATGTTCAGAGATATTGCAGTAGGGCATAAAATGCCTACCTAGACCCACTCTGCAAGAGGCAGAGAAGCATACAAGCCTCTCAAGGCACATTCCGAGAAAGCAAAAGAGATTTTCGAGCTATCCTTCAGTCATGAGCCACTTCGTTGATGCTGAGACTCCTTGTCTTAGAGAAGCAACAAGAGAACCGGTATGGAAAAATGCCATAACAGAAGAATACTAGTATATCTTAAAAGAATGATGCATAAGATATTATTCAGGGACCCGAAAGGGAAGTCTGTGGTAAAGCATGCAGCTGATGAAAGTGTCAAGAAATACAAAATGAGATCTATAGCCAGAGGTTTCTCACAAACAGAGGGAGTTGTCTATGATGAGACACTTGATCTAGTGAACCAGATACACTTCCATCCATGAGTTGGAAACTATATCAGACAGATAGATTCTTGATAAGTTTGGATTTCAACAAGAGTGTTGCTGATCCAAACCTATATCATTACAGTGTTGGTGATGAGAGCCTGATCCTGATAACTTATTCAGAAAGCGTTGTTGTTACAAGTAATCCTTGATTTTTGAATTCGAGTTGAAGAATCTGAGTATGATGCACTACTTCTTGGGACAAGAAGTATGATAGATGACCGATAAGATTTCCCTGAGTCAAGGAAAAATATACAGTGAAAATATTAAAGAAGTTCAATATGACAGAATGCAAAATCCACCATAATGGATTTAAAGAAGAAGATTGATGATGATTCAAACGAGACCGATCCACAACTGATTGGATCACTAATGTATCTAGTCAACACCAGACTTGATTCATGCCATGCAGTGAATGTGCCTAGTCATTTCATGAGTCAACCGAGACAGACTCACTAGACAAACAACAAAACATGTATTGAGATATATATGACGCACAGTGGATATGGCCTAAGATATGCCTCCAGTATAAACTTGAGTTTGCAGGATATGCCGATTCAGGCTGAGCAGAAAGTACAATGAACCAGAAAAACACATCCGACTGATGTTTTATCGTGAAGTTTTCGATGGTTTTTTAATACAGCAGGAAACAAAACTCTGTAGCCTTGAGTACCACAGAGGCAGAGTATATAAGCATCAAGTGTGCGAAGCAATGTGGCTTCACAAGCTTCTGACAAATTTACTTGACCTTGAGATGGATCCTATGATGATAACCAAGAGCCGTGAGTAAAGCTCCGTGAGAACCTATTGTTTCCTGATGGATAGAAATACGATGAGATGAAATATCCTTATTCTAGAGATATAATGCAGAGGAAAATCGTACACATGCAGTACCTTCCTACACATGAGCAGATTGCAGATATCTTCACCAAATTAACTTCGTGAAGAATGGCTCCCTAGTTAAGAGGGAGTGACGATAACTCCAACCAAGAAAAAAATCAAAATACATCCGTGCGAGATTTGGCATGATAAATAATGCCTCCCTAGCTAAGAGGGAGTGTTAATGAAAGAAACTATGTGAGACATTCTCTAGCTTACAACCTATGAGGTGTGGATCATTGCAGCTATGTGAAGCCTTTCTCTCAGCGTACAAACCTGAGAGAAAGCCCCTAAGAAGGGTTCGTTGTTCCTGCCTGAGACAGAGCTAGAAATGTAGAGATGACCTCCTCCATGAAGAGAGTGAGAAGAACTCCAGATGATTATCCAGTAGGAAAAGCGATTTGATGAGTTGGACGTGCCTGTGGCTGAGCACAAGGTGAACGTGTGAAATCCCAAAAGAGCTGGGCGCATCGTCATGTGAACAGAAATTAAGATGATGTGTTAGCCTCCTCTGAGCAGCAGAGTTGACGAGAAAACTCCAGATGATTCTCCTGCGTGAGGCAGTGGGAATGAAGATCTGTAGAGTGGACGTGCCTGTGGATGAGCATAGGTGAACGTGTGTAGATCTGGTTCTTCTGTGTAATGCAGTGAGCCAGAGCTATGACATCCCTATGGATGTGCCCCTAGTGGGTGTATAAGATCCTTTGCTATATGTTGTTCAAGAGTCAGACCTGCCTGTAACCCTAATATTATGTAAAGGGTATAGGTCGACCCCACCTTAATGTGATTAATAATAAATGTAAAAGATAATTAATATTGCTAATAATAATAATAATAATAATAATAAAGTGACTTAGAGAGGTCGGCCTTGTTGAGCCAATAGACGCCTTTGTTGATTGGTCAAGTCTAATATAAGTAAGGCATGAATCCCCATTGTGGAATCATATCTTTCTTGTGTGTTTGGAAATTACAACAAATACATCTACTTGGTAAAAGGTGCACACCTCTCTTGGGCGCTAGTCTTCTAGGGCTTAAGCACCCTCTTGTGTGCTAAGTCTTTCTTGTTGGTGAAGGTCTTTCTCTTGAAGATTATAGCAAAGGATTTGGATGGGTTTTCTTCCCTTGTTGAGAAGGGTTTCCTAGGATACTTCTTGTGTTCTTGTGCATGGTGTTTCTTCTTGTGATCTTGGTTGTTGCAACATTATTGTTTATGGTTAAGTGAAATGTTAAAAATGGAATGAACTTCATGCTTAACCTAAGCTTATGAAAAATCAACAAGATGTTGATCACCTATTTCGACTAGGGGTCAATGTCATTGAAGAAACTGCATCCTTACATTTGCCTACTTTCATTGGGTTGGTTTTCTTAACAAATTAACTCATTTAACTCCTAGATCATTAATCAAACTTCACATAGTTTAATAGTACCCCCCTTGGCTTCCCTAGGAGTGCCTAGACGGAAGAAGTCTAGATCGAGGTGATAGTGGGTTTGGACTTAGGGTTGTGCCTCCAAGGACACACCAAGTGGGTTGGAGACTTCTCCACGTTTGTAGGTGTGTATAAGGACGACCACAACCACTTTGGAGGATTATTGAGTGAAAAACTCAAGAGTAATTAAAATCGCTGAAAAGCAAGATTAATTACTTGAGGAAAAAAAACACTCGATCAAAGGACTTCCCTAATGATAAAGTCGTAGGCAACTAAATTATTTGACCCATGCTAACATATTACAAAGTTATCCCATGCAAGGGAGCGGACATTCCGTGTACACTGAAAGAAGTGTCGGGGGAAAAAATGCCTTGCTGAGCCATAAGTCTTCAAACTTGTCGTACCACCAGGTACATATCTTTATGATACATTACGTTGACACCTAGTTGAAATAGGCGGTCAACATTTGGCTCCATATGGGGACGTGTGCTCGATTTTCAGGAAGGAGAGCATGCGAGAACCTCAAAATCTACAAAACAAAGTTGTCACTAATGACCAACATAAGTACATTTGTGAAAAGAATAAATAATAATAAAATAAATGAAATGATATTGACAATAATCAAATAAATGAAATGACTATTCAATGAACTATATACATAAATGAAATAATGACGTAATTGAAATAATCAAAAGCAGAAAGGTTAGAGATACGTTACATAGGGTGCCCCTTTGGACACCAAATGGCTGTGTTTAAAAATCATTTCAAGGTGGAGTCTTTTCACTGGCATATATAACTTTATGTTGTCCAATTGGTTGAGATGAGTTGTCAGAAGATTTATACACTTTACCTTGTGTTCTGATGATCTGATGTGAACCCTTTTTCTTAGTTCTCAACCACTTGATAGAATCTTCCTTGAATCCTTTCTGATGAAGTTGCATTGGTGCCAAGCGAAAAGATATAAAGTATGTCGACTTTAACTCTTCTTTGAAAGGCTTGGGATAATCTTCCATAGGGATGATATGTTGACTATTATTATCATCAATCACTTATTATCCCTACAATCCTCTACTAGGTTTGTTCCACTTTTTCTTTTTTTCTTTTTATTCATTTCATGCTCGTCCTGTTTGTTGAAGACATCATCTTCGTCAAAATAAATGTCCCCAATTTCTAAGACATATGGAATAGATGGCCCAAAAATCCTATCCAACTCTTTCTGAAATCTAATCGATTCATCTGAATGCTGGCGAACTGATGTTGATGATGCAGTCCCAAATGACAAATCGAACTCTATTCCATATTCTGAAGGAGTCACATTAATATCCCTTCACTTGGAGCTTCTTCAAGAAAAAGACCATCAAAAGAATCCATGGCATCCCAAACACTACAAACACTTGGTAGTTCATCCTTAAGTTCCTCTTTGACAGATGCCAGAAAATTAGATGGTATCTCATAACATCCCATCTCTAGTTCACGATATACAAACTCATTTATGGGTTTCTTATGATCTTCAACATGGTATTTTCTTTCTAATTCTCTATTTAATCTAAACATGGCCCCATCTGGAGTGGGAATGGTGACATAAGTTAAATCCATTTGTATACTACCCCCTAAATCTGCAACGGTTTTTCTTGAGAGCAACATACCCCAAGCATTGGGCACATCAATCACCACTATGTCCATTTCTATTTGAATATCAGGGAAGGCAACCAAATGCACTAATAATCCTTTTATCAAACCATGCACTTCAATTGTTTTACTATCCATGGCACAAATGTTATGATAAGGCCTTGAAATCCTTAAATTTAATTGTTCCATTACTTTCTTAGTCATAACATTTGAACTTGCTCCAGAATCAAGCATGCAATTGTGAAGGAGATAACCATTCATGAGTAAAGAAAGAAAAAAAACAGTTGATTCTTTTCATTTCCCCTATTCCAATTTTGCAAAATCACAGGTGCATCTTGGTAAGCTACAACTTGTGGCTTGTCACCATTACCTTGAGGAGGATGTTCTATAACTTTGAGCAATTTCCCCTTTTGAGATGGAATCTTCATAATTTCTGCCACAGGGACCAACATTTTTGCATTATTCAACCACCCTCCTAAGTCGATATTTAATTCTGAATTTGTAGGAACAATTGATTTAGGAGGGGGAGGAGTCGTCTTAGGAACACTTGCTTGTGGCCTATCTTGATTTTTTGTCCCATCTCTTTGATAAGTCAAACCTCTATATCTAGCCATTTCTGATACTTGCTTGGTAGTAGGCTTAGGACCAAAATTTTCTGTTACTTTGTCCACAACTTCATTCATGCAATTTACCTCCCTACTATTCTCCATTAATTCCATCCATTCATCCATGCCCACATTATATTTCTGACCACACATATTAACTTGCTCATTTTCTAATCTAGAGGATTCTCCTTCATTACAAATTTGTAGAAAAATTTGGCAAGTTGATTCTTCATGAAATTGCCCACAAGGTTTACAATATGGGATAACTTGATGGTCAACTAAGTTAGTAGATTCCAAAGGATTTGGTGGCCTTTTCTCTTGAGGTGGAGGTCTCTTTGGCCACTCAATATTTGGCTTATGATGGGGTCTATTAGCTTGAGCCCTCTCCATGGCAATCAACCTATTTTTATGGTTGTCATCTAATTAGCATGTTCTCTCATTTGATTAGCCTGATTAATCTCTATTTGCTTCATTTGATTAGCTTGGTTAATCTCCATTTGCTTAATTAATTGGGTGAACTCCTTGATGCCATCATTAGAAGATTCTTGATTTTCAACTTTCTTGTTCTCCTCATTGGTTTTGGAAGAAGTTCCCCTTGAGAAACCAAGAATATTCGACTTCCAGCATCTTGCATATTCTTATCTATTTTGATAGCATACTTTTGTGCATCCTTTAGAGTTGTTGGCTCTTTGTCCCTTAACTGATATCTGATTTCTCCCTCAAAGGCTTCCATATAATGAATTAAGATTGAAGCATTAGGAGGCTTAATAGTTTGAGGGAGGCTCTTAACCAAGTCATTATATCTTTTATTGAATTCTTCCATTGTTTCATTTTCCTTCTTTTGACTAGTGCTAAGGGCAACCAATAAATGACGATCTTCCTTCTGATCACCCCATCTTTCATTGAAGGCTTTCTGGATTTTTGCCAAGGTGCTAAATTTGTCATCATCCTGTTCCATGAACCAATCTAAGGCATCCCTGTCAAGAGAATACACAAAAAGAGTCATCTTCACATCTTCATAATTGTGACCATTACACCATTTTAGGGTGCACATGTTGAAATTCACGATGTGAGACTTGGAACTCACAACATTGTTTCCCTGAAAAGAAGGCAATTTCTCAATAGCTTTGTTCGGAATAGGGTGAGGATAACCTTGAATATTAGTAAAATTACATGCCTCAATGTGTCACCCATAATTGTCGTAGGATTAGTTGTTGTAGGATTGTTATGTACAAACACGAGATGTATATCAAAGATTGCTTCTTCTCCAAGACTTTCAAGGAGCCTACGAGGAGCTAGTCTGTTTATTCTCCTCCTATACACCCTTTCAGGTTTAGGAAAGGAATCAACCAACCCTTGCTGGTTGCTCCTGGTAGGATACCTCAAGGAATGATTAAGTGGAGTCGCCACTTGGAGATTAAGCAATGCCAAATAACAAAACTCAAGTTAAAATTAAGGGAAAGGTTTATTACTTAGTTTTTTTTTAAAGAATTAATCAAATTTTGTCAATTAACCAAGGATAAGAGACTTATCCTTGACAACGAGGCCAAAGATGTTGCCATCCTAATACACACCTACAAACGTGGAGAAGTCTCCAACCCACTTGGTGTGTCCTTGGAGGCACAAACCTGAATCCAGACCCACTATCACCTCAATCTGGACTCCTTCCGTCTAGGCTCACTCCTAGGGAAGCCAAGGGGGGTAGACTCTATTAAACTATGTGAAGGTTTCGTTTAAAATTCTAGGAGTTAATTAAATTGTTGATTAGAATTACCCAACCCAATGACAAGCAACCAATGCAATATGCAATCTTTCAATGACAAACAAACCTTTGTTTTATTAAACAACAATTAGACTAGTGCCTAAAGATTATTAAACTCCACTTATTCCAATATACAAAAGAAAGATAAGTTTACAAGAATAAAACAAATTAATAACTATCTACACAATGAATTAAAAAAATAACTTTATACAATCACTTTAAAAGAATAAAGAATGCTTATAAATGAATCAATGTGAATATTTACACATGAAAAATAACTAGCACAAAATAAATAGAATGTAAATACTTGAAAAATAAATTGCAAGGAAATGTAAATGTTGTGCAAGTATTTAGGTTGCTTTTAAGTTTCCTTTTAGCTTAGTGGTTTAGATGTGAAAGTTGCAAGCCTAAGCTATGTGACTACCCCAAGTCCTTATCCCTTAGCTAAGAGGAAATGTTGAGTGCTCAAGAAGAAAAACAACAAGGTTCTCCCCTAGCTCCATAGGTCAAGTCCAAAGTGCTTGGGCTCTCAACAAGGAGGACACTTAGTGCTGTGAAACCGTCCCCTGCTTCAACCTCTTCTAGCCTCCAAAAGTCACCTTATTTTAATGACCAAACAATAATAGAAATGGATGCCTAATTAAACCATCCACTTGTTGAGATTTGGATACCTTGGAAAGTTGTCCCCTTGTGTTTGTGAGCTTCTAAACAAATGTGGGAAGTACTTTGCACCTTGTACGATGTACTTTGTCTAATTTCACTTTGACTTACGAGATTTAAGTCAAAAGTGAAATTTGGTCATTTTAGCCTAAAATGACAATTAATTCACTTTGTGGGTGAATTGAGGGACATAAAGTGAAACTATGGAAACTTAAGTAAAGTGGGTTTTGAGTTGAGATTTACTTGAAATGATTTCAACCATTGACTTAGGATGAGATTAGATGATCTCATCCACTCATTTACTAGGTTTCCTTATGCATCCTTAAGGAGGGCACAGGGGGCAAAGGAGGCTCATTCATTCATTTTTATGTTCACCAAAGGAGTTTGGAGAAGGGCAAGAGGATGAGAATGGAAGCATTGGGAGAGGAGAGCTTGGGCGCCTCCTTTCATGGAGGGCTCATGAAGGCTTAGGGCCCAGCTTATTTGTGGAGGTTGTTCTTGCTAGGAGGAGGGCGCACTTGAGGAGGAGGGAGCACAACTAACAAGGAGGTCTTGTAGTGGTCAGATTGCTCCGAGGACAATTTCAGTGGAGAGGCAACACACGAGAGCACATTGTGGTGCAAGGGTTTCTCCATCAGAGCTTCAGGGAGCAAGGGCACTTCATTTTAGTGGATAGAGCTATATTTGAGGAGGGCGTACCCTGCTTGGGCGCATCTCTCACTCTTGGACTTGTGTTATAGCTTGAGACAAGCTGCTATTGTATCAGGTTCATTTGTTTCATGTACTTGTTGTATTCCACCTTCTATTTTCCACATATATATACTTCCATTCCAAACTGGTTTTCCTTGGGGGGGTTTTATCCATGGTCATGTTGACCAAAAATACCTGTGTTTATTTTCCTGTATGTTAGTGTTTAGAACAACATTATTTCAGCTCTAAAAGATCCCTAGGTGTGTTATATAGCTTATGGTATGCATGTGCTAACATCTTGTGACAAAACTACATGCTAGAGCACCCATTTGGCCTATGTAACTGTAACGAAACAACAAAGAAGTTAYTGAACAGTTTGCTGTCATAAAACAACAACAAACCATTGTTAGACAGCTGAAACTTAGAGCCAACTTGAGGTCAAAGACAAACCTAGTTGGCAGCTTGTTAGGACCTGGAAAATCTTCATGGTATCAGAGCTAGATGGCTGATTTTTGCTGAGTTTTTGGACAACATATTGAGGGACTGTTTTAGACACCTTTTGGGCAGATTTTATGGACAACCATTGACCGAGTTCAGTGGCAGCTTGTTGGCAGATTTTTGTGGAGGGTTGTAGAGCAGTCGATGGACATTTTCGTCTGTCTCTTTTCACACCTACGTGGTATGAGTGAGAATGATTTTTCACGACCTCTTTTCACACCTATATTGCTAGGAATGAGGTCGGTGTTCGTTGGCCTCTTTTCACACCTGTGTTGACAGGAGTGAGGGAATGTTCCTTTGTAGTTGTAGCATCAGAGTGAGTGCAGTCGACAATGATGTCATTATCTCAGATGCGTGCAGAGGATACGCTAGCTGGAGCTAGAAACTGGTCGCCTGGGAAGGCCAGGATCGTCTTTGTCTTAGAGGACCTCGAACTATGGGATATAGTTGAGGCAGTTGTTCCTGTTCCCCCTGCTATTGCTCCCATCTTGTTAGTAGAGTTTAGGAAGAGGAACAACAAGGCAAAGAGGACGATATGTGATGCAGTGTGGGATCACATCATTCCCCACTTTACTGGGAAAGCTTGGGCATTTGAGATGTGGGCATCTCTATGCAAGATGTATGAGAGCTCTAATGAGAACCGAAAGATGGTTCTTCATGATCAACTCAAGGGCATTCGCATGCTCCAGGATGAGTTGGTTACTTCTTTCCTTGGCCGATACACCCTGATTAGAGACGAGCTTGGAGCTGTTGGAGAGGTGGTGGACCCAGATTCTATGGTGAGGACAGCCTTAAACAACTTCACCAAACCATGGGGTCCATTTGTTCGTGTCATTGTTGCCAGGGAGGTCATGCCCACTTGGGAGAGGATGTGGGATGATTTCGTTCAAGAGGAGACTAGACTTATATCAGAGGCTTTTGGACAACAACAGATAGTGCAGGGTGATGAGGATCTTTCTCTTTGGACAAAGGGAAAGAAGAAGATCGACTGGGGAGGTCGGCAGGGTCCCAAGTTTGGGGCCCCACCACAGGGAGGAGAGAGCAACAGTGGGCAGAAGAGAGACATGACCACAATGAGATGCTTTGTTTATGGAGAGATGGGTCACTATGCAGGACAATGTCCCAAGAAGAAGAAGAAGTTGCAGGATGTTTCAGCAACGACAACAGAGGAGCTTGAGTTCGATGAACAGTTTGCGAGAGAGTGTGCATTTGTGACTACTTTGTCTGTTGTTACACCATCCAACATCAGGTGGGGAGACAGAGTTGAGGATGACCTGTTGACTCATAGTAGTGATTCAGAGGGAGCTCAGACTCAGTTTTCTTGGACACCATCATCAAGGGTGACTGGTCCACTTGGATAGCTTCAGTTTCAGAGTTGCCGAGATAGAGGGTTGGTGCAAGGGCTTCAGTGCATCAAAGATTGATGAGGAGGAGCGGCAGGTCACCACAGAGGCTTGAGCCTCACTTGGTTACTGAGACGGGCAGATCAGGTTGTGGATCCACTTCAGGTGGAAGCTACTTGGCGAGAGGCCAAGTTGAAGATATTGGTGAGATGTTGAGATCCAGGTGCTCTTGGTGAGATACCAAGAGGGGGAGACTCTTTGGTGAGATGCCAAGAGAGTGACTCTTGGTGAGATGCCAAGAGTAGTGACTGTTGGTGAGATGCCAGGAGGTAGAAATCCTTGGTGGGAGACCAAGGTGGAGATCTTTGGTTTGATACCAAGATCTAGGTGATCTTGGATAGGTGGAGAGACAATTCCACAGATTGAGCAGATTTGTGTCAGACTACTACTTTCATTGATCAAGGTACAACCATACTCACCGAGTATTTGCCAGTAGGCAACCATATCCACTGCAGGGATGAGATTGGTGGTGAATGGCACTTTCTTCGGTAAGAGGGAGTGTTGAGATTTGGGTACCTTGGAAAGTGGTCCCCTTGTGTTTGTGAGCTTCTAAACACATGTGGGAAGTATTTGTACCTTGTACTATGTACTTTATGTCTAATTTCACTTTGACTTAGGAGATCTAAGTCAAAAGTGAAATTTGGTCATTTTAGCCTAAAATGACAATTAATTCACTTTGTGGGTGAATTGAGGGACATAAAGTGAAACTATGGAAACTTAAGTAAAGTGGGTTTTGAGTTGAGATTTACTTGAGATGATCTCAACCATTGACTTAGGATGAGATGAGATGATCTCATCCACTCATTTACTAGGTTTCCTTATGCATCTTTAAGGAGGGCGCAAGGGGCAAAGGAGGCTCATTCATTCACTTGTATGTTCACCAAAGGAGTTTGGAGAAGGGCAAGAGGATGAGAATGGAAGCATTGGGAGAGGAGAGCTTGGGCGCCTCCTTTACTGGAGGGCTCATGAAGGCTTAGGGCCCAGCTTATTTGTGGAGGTTGTTCTTGCTAGGAGGAGTGTGCACTTGAGGAGGAGTGCGCACAACTAGCAAGGAGGTCTTGTAGTGGTCAGATTTCTTTGAGGACAATTTCAGTGGAGAGGCAACACACGAGAGCACATTGTGGTGCAAGGGTTTCTCCATTAGAGCTTCAGCGAGCAAGGGCGCTTCATTTCAGAGGATAGAGCTATTTTTGAGGATGGCACACCATGCTTGGGCACATCTCTAACTCTTGGTCTTGTGTTACAGCTTGAGACAAGCTACTATTGTATCAGGTTCATTTGTTTCATGTACTTGTTGTATTCCACCTTCTATTTTCCACATATATATACTTCCATTCCAAACTGGTTTTCCCTGAAGGGGTTTTATCCAGGGTCATGTTGACCAAAAATGTCTGTGTTCATTTTCATGTATGTTAGTGTTTAGAACAACATTATTTCAGCTCTAAAAGATCTCTAGGTGTGTTATATAGCTTATGGTATGCATGTGCTAACATCTTGTGACAAAACTACATGCTAGAGCACCCATTTGGCCTATGTAACTGTAACGGAATAGCGAAGAAGTTACTGAAAAGTTTGCTGTCATAAAACAACAACAAGCCATTGTTAGACAGTTGAAACTTAGAGCCAACTTGAGGTCAAAGACAGACTTAGTTGGCAGCTTGTTAGGACCTGGAAAATCTTCACCACTCAATCCTTTGCCCTTTCTTATTACCCAAGTTCCACGAAGTGGCAAGGGGAGGGAATATGGGGCAAAGGCGGGGTAAATTTTCTTTACTTTGCAAAATAAAAGGAAACTTTAAACAGTAGCCAACACGATTTTGCAGGATGACATAGCCACTCACATGCAAGGTGTGGGCAAACAAAAATTAATTAATTTAAAATAAATAACTTAAACAAATTAACCACACTACTTTGGCACAAGGTAGAGGACAAAGCCTTCCGATTTTGTGGAAAAGGTGGACAAAGTTAACTAAAGAAAAATTCAGAAAATTATTTCTAATCCTAGCTGGTATGATTTTGCAAGGATGACAGAGCCAAGCACAATGCAAAGTGTGGGCAAAAAATTATTAAAATTGTTACAGATTTTAAACTTGGAAAGAAATAGAAAGTGCAAGCCCAAGAGACTCTCTTGGGCTGCTTACAATAGCTTTAGAAAGTGAGAGAGAGAGAGAAGGGCTTTGCACCAAAGCTTATTGATGTTCTCTTGAGTTTTTAGTGTTGTCTCTTGGGCTGCTTACAATAGCTTTAGAAAGTGAGAGAGAGAGAGAAGGGCTTTGCACCAAAGCTTATTGATGTTCTCTTGAGTTTTTAGTGGCCAATTTTGGGCAACACCTCATTTTTTAATGGTGAAAACCTGCATAAAACAACAAACAAAGTTTGATGGAAAATGCTAAAAATCACCACAAAATGTTAGTTTTATGTTAGCATATGTACATAAATAGTTACAGAAAAAATATGAACTTGAAAATTGATTTTTTAGCAAGATTTAAGTGATTATGTAAGCAAAAAATAAGTAAATAGAAGTAAAATGAAGCCTTTGGAGTTCCTCCTCCAAACTTTGGCAACCTGCAAATCTGTAAACCCTTGCGTCACAACGAGGCAAGAAGGTGAGATCTTTTAAAAGGCCTACAAAATACTTTGCAAACACTAATAAAAACAAATCACATAAACCTATAGCAATACTATTACAAATTTATTCCTAGCAAAAAACTTTGCTTAGGGTTCTTCAAGTAAAACAATGTGAATAAAAAATAAACAAAACTTTGCAATATTACCCCACTAAGAGAAAATACCATACAAGAGTAGCCAAAAGCACCAAGAAGGCACCAAGAACACCAAGAGAACACCAAGAGATCCTCCAAACCTTCACTATATTGCTCCAAGAAAGGTTACCAAATGGCACCAAAATTACAAGAGAAAAATGGGAGAGAATGAGAGAGAGTGGCGAGAGATTTTGGTAGAATGGAGTTACTGTGAAAACTTCATGTCAAAATGAGGAGAGGGCTTCCTTTTAAATGAGGGAGAGAGGAGAGACCCCTCTTGGATGAGTTACAATTGTCACCCATCCAAAAGAGAGAGAACAAGTCAAGGAGGGAGCACTTTTAGGGTTTTGGTAGTGAGTTAGGGTTTGAGGGGTGAGATGTGACGGGGGAAAACCCCTTTTGACTTGTCATGGGGGGTTCTTCTAAGTAGATTTTTACTTTTCCAACTTAGGAAATACATTAGAAAACATTTCCCCACTTCTTTTCTTGACTTTAGACACTTTTACAATTTTTGGCTTTTTTAACTTAGCCAATTATTTGCTGACTTTTGACTGACTTGGACTCCTCATGGAAAATGACCTTGCAAAACTTGTTCAATTGAGCTGAAACTTGGTCCAAGGGTGTAGGGTTCATAAGCCATTTGATTTGAATACTCACACCCCTATACAAAATCCATAAGGACCAAATTTTTACATTTTTCATAAAAAATAATTAAAATTTCCAATTTACGGAAAATTTTAATTATTAAAAAAATCCTATCAAAACCTAACGAAATTTCGCAAGAGTCTAAGAAATGTCTAGCATGGTCATTTACAACACTTCTAGACCTTAATCACCCACTAGGCTCGATCATTAGAATGTCTTTCACCACTTTGGAGGATTGTTGAGTGAAAAACTCAAGAGTAATTAAAATCACTGAAAAACAAGATTAATTACTGGAGGAAAAAAAACACTCGATGAAAGGACTTCCTTAATGATAAAGTCCTAGGCAACTAAATTATTTGACCCATGCTAACATATTACAAAATTATCCCATGCAGGGGAGTGGACATTCCGTGTACACAGAAAGAAGTGTCGGAGGCAAAGATGCCTTGCTGAGCCATAAGTCTTCAAACTTGTCGTACCGCCAAGTACATATCTTCATGATACATGAAGTTGACACCTAGTTGAAATAGGTGGTCAACAAAGCCCTTAATGATGTCATGTACCCTTTGAGGACGTTGTGGCTTGGATTGATGATGTTGCAAGTGATGATGATGGTAGAAGTCTTTGGAGAGGTGATGTAGCCCTCCTCCGTAATGATGTTGTCACTTTCACCTTGGATGTTGCATATCTAGAGGATGACGTCACCCTTGAGTATTATGGAGATATGCTTCAACCAACCTAGCACTTATGATGATGAGTTGACACCTTTTGATGATGGGATGTGACCTTCTTGATGAGAATGCATGACTTTTGATGATGCTTTTCACCTTTTCGGGAGAGACATGACTTTTGGAGGTTTTGTACCCCATTGGAGGATGATGTAACCCTTTGGGAGCTTCCTACACCCACATGTGTGGCATTTTAGGAGGGCAATGTTTTAGCATTGTATCTTTATTTTGGAAGCATTTTGGGGGTCAACCTAAGACCTATCCACCTTGTATCATGGATTCTTATGTTTTAGGGGATTCTTAGAGAGATGAAGTGCTTGGCTTCCTCATATATAGAAGGAGCACTACTTTTTGTAAATCATAACACAACTTATGGAGAATCACTACTACACTTGTCTTCTTTACTTCTCTTTTCACTATGGATGACTTATGCACCTTCCCTTGGAGATGATCTTGTGGATGCTTTTCAAGTTTGATGGATGATTTATTGGCTACGGTTTTCATGGTGATCATTGATTTATCTAGTAAGTGCTCTTCTTAAGTCTATGATGGTTTATTTCTTGATGTATTAAGTGAATGTCTTATCAAAGAGGTGATATTGCATGCTATCTTGTATTTTTCTTGAATAAACCTTGTCATTGAAACCCTAGGAAGGGTTGTAGTGGACTACCTTCCCTTGTAATCATCTTGTTGAAGCTTGCTAAAGGACATAAGAGTATTTCTAGGGTTTGTAGTGGACTACCCTAGTTTTATTCTTGTAGGTTAAAGTTTTAGGGTTTGTAGTAGACTATCCTATGGCTTTACCCAAGATCCATTTTGATCTCTTTGCCAAAGTTTGCTAGAAGACATAGGATAGCGTCTTGGGGTTTGTAGTGGGCTACCTTGATTTTCCATCCTAAAGGATTAATACCTAGGGTTTGTAGTGGACTACCCTAGGGTTTAGTTCTTAGGTCTTTCTTTTGCCTTTGTTCTCCAAGAAAGTGCATCATTTGACTCCATATGCCCAAGGAAACTAGATGGCAGTAGTCTTTCTCCTATGCAAGTGGATTTAAACCCTAATTTCCCTTCTCCTTTATTGTTTTATGGTTAGATTAGGTTTATTTGCAATCTCATCTCAATTTTCAGCCATTTCTAGCTTGACATCTAGGGTTTATTGACATCTTTCACCATTAAGATACATCTTAACATCTTTATTTGCATTGTTGTTATAATTTTCAGCTCTCTAGGGCTTGACGTCTTGGATGTTTTAGGGTTGTTATGTGGCATCTTTCATTTCAACAAGCATTTGTTATTAAAACCCTAGTTTTAGCTTGGATTTTTATCCTTCTTTCATTGCATGATTACTTGTTTTAAGGGCTGTTATATTTCTGTTGTTGTAACTTGTCATATTGCTGAAGTAATCGCTGTGAGTACAAGTTTTATAACAACTATAGTGTCCTTCTTGATTTGTAGTGCTTGGGGCATATCTTTGACTTGTTTTGACTTGCTAGATATTGTTTATTGCCTTGGATACTTCATTTATGCAAATTTGGAAACTACTTCTCTGAGCCACCTTATACTTGCTTTGACAACCTTGACCTAAGTGGTGGTATGATTAAGTGATCAATATAGGAGGCCGCAGATTTGACTTGTCTTGCTATAGGATTCTTTGAGGTTGCTAGGGAAGCCTCCTTTGTGTTGGATTTCATCATTCACTAAGACGAGGGAAGTAATTGCTAAGGTGACAGTGGCAAGTACTTCCAAAAGTTACACTTGTCTTGCACCTTGTGATAGGCTTTGCATAAGGGTGTTAAATCTTGTGATAACAGTTACATCAATAGTCTCTTCAAAAAGAACAAAATGACATTAAAAAAAGAACATAAATAATTCATCCAGAGATCTATGAAAGTTCATCATTATACAAAACTGAGATTGAAATTGTAATGGTTGAAATTAGGTCCATGGTTCATGATTGTATTCTGTAGTATGTCCATTCTAGATTACTGAAATAATCCAAGTTCCTCGTTCCAACCCAACTCCAGCTTTTGAGAGCCCATCTGCAACATTGTTCCGGTCCCTGCAAATAAGAGACAAAGATGTATACAACAAAGGTGTTAGTAGATTGAGAACTTCATCATACAAGGGTCCTAATGTAAAATTCCTGAGAGTAGTTTTTTTGCAAATCTATTAGATAACCAACTTTGAGTCTCCAAAAATTTGTAATTGGGTTACATCAAATTCTTGTGCTAGTTTCAGGACCAGTTTTAAAGCCATCAATTCACAAAAGTTGTTAGTTTCTTGACCAATTCCAACTTTAAGAAATATTGTGATCTGAAGGTAAGTATAGAATACCGCCTAAACTCCCTTAGAAGGGTTCCCCTGTGATGCACCATAAAAAAAGCCCATGAAATATCCTTATTTGTAGCCACTTCACCTTGTATATGGGAGATAGATTTTTCCTACAACTGTGGGTAGGCATTTAAAATATTTAAGGACTGGACAACACATTTGAGAGGATGTGTCCCTTTGTCTTCAAACAACTTTAGATTTTTAGCAAGTCATACTCCCTAGAGTATGATAAGTGGTAGTGCTGTGATCTTGGAAGTCTCCTTTCTATTACACTGGATTTTGAAGGCCTCTTCAAGACTTCCTCCTCCCCAAAGATCCCCATTCCCTATTAATCTCTCCACCTCTTTCCATACCTCCTTGGAGTATGGAAATTCTAGCATGAGATGAACTGTAGTTTCTTCTTCTAGGTGACATTGACAACACCATCTCCGCCCTATAAAAAGATCCTCTTTTAGAGAACATCCCATGTGGGAGCCTTGCTTAGGCACCTAAAGATCTTGTTTTTAGTTGGGCATTTTAATTTCCATATAATTTTCCACCATCAGATATGTTGGTCTTCTCTTACTTCTTCTGCTAGTGCTTTGTAGCCTATTCTAGGAACATATGCTCCAGTAGGATTCAATGACCAAATCAATTAATCCTCTTCTTCCTTAAGCCTAATATTGTTGCTTGTCAGGAGATTTGTGTATCTTTTACATTCTTTTGCATACTCTGCCCCCAAACTAATTTCTTCCCATGATAACCATTGTGGGTGCCAAGTAGTGGACCTTGCCCAATTTGCAACATGTCTAAGATTAAAATAACCTTTATTCCTTAACTCTTGAATCATTTGAAAGGGAAGTCTGTGCATACCTTTGCTCCCTACCCAGATATTGAGACCAATTTGCACTTTATCCCCTTTTCCTATTTGCCAAATCAACCAGTGGCCAACTAGATGGAAAGCATAGATACCAACTTTCCAGATTATTGATGCATTATTTGGCTGTTTGAGGGGATTTCTGATCCAATCCTCCATTGTATTAGGGGCTATATACTTGGCTCTTACTACTTGAACCCATAAACTTGTTCCTTGAATTAGCCTTGATACATTTTTTGTAGCAATGGCCTTCGAAAAAAGAAAGGGATTTTTGAGCCCCCATCCTCCAATGGATTTTGATAATGATAGCTTTTTCCAAGAGGTCAACACCACTCCTTTCATTTTTTGGTCTCTAAACTAGATAAACTTGTAGCAAAGTTTCCTAATGGTTTCCAAAACACCTTTTGGGACTTAGGGAAGTGATATCCAGTAGACAAGAATCACTTTCAGAACTTCTTTTTCTAAAACCAAACGACCTCCCTTGGACAACCATCTATTGTACTGGGTGTTTATTTCCTTCTCCATTTTAGCTATCAACCACTACCAATCCCATATTTTATATCGATTTATCTTCAAAAGAAACCTAGATACTTTAGACCTTGTTCTAGATTAGTCATCTTATAGGGAAATAGTTGAGTAATAATTTTTTTTCCTGCTCAGATATCCCCCATAAGGTCATCATAGATTTTTCCATATTAATGACCAATCCAGTTTTTGTACACAATAAATCTAGGATGCCCTTGAATTTCTCAATAAACCTTCTGGTGCCTTCACAAAAAATCAGTGTATCGTCTACAAACAATAGATGTGTGATATTGCATGATACTCCAATAGGTGCCCCTTTTATACTACCATTTCCTTCTGCTTCTTTAAGTAGCCTACTTAAGCATTCAACTATTAAAAGAAAGAGAAGGGGGATATGGGACATCCTTGTCTGAGGCCCCTCCCTGATCTGAAGAAAGTGGTTGTTGGTCCATTTAATAATACAACAAAAGATACAAAGGAAATGCAAGTCATTATCCATACAATGAATTGATGGCAAAAACCTAAATGAATGAGAATTAGTCTAATGTAAAGCCAACTTATCCTGTCATAAGCTTTGGACATGTCCACTTTCATCACCATCGATTTTTGATTTCTGACCTTTATTGAATGTATTCATTCTTGGGAAGCCCCAACTGCCTTAGGAATTTTCCTTCCCCAAATTATTCTCCAGAGATTTGATTTGAGAGAACACTTTTCAATCTCCCAGCAATTACCTTTGAGATAATTTTGTATATGAAAATGCATAATGAGATGGGTCTAATTTCTCAAAGGTTGTAGGATTATCTTCTTTAGTAATCAATGCTAGGAATGTTGTATTGAAGGCTCCCAACATTTTTCCTTGAGTTCTTGTTATCTCTACCACTCGTAAATCTTCCTCTATAAAATCGTAACAGCCCAAGAAGAATTCCACAACTAGTGCATCGGGCCCAGGACTTTTGTTCTTTCGAAAGCTTTGCAAAGTTTGACTTCTATCCAAACCTCCTTTATCAGGGTTTGATTATCCTCCCTGTTGACAAAACTAGGGAAGGAGTTTGGCAACCTAATCTCTTCTATTGTAGCACGTGTGTCTTCCTTGAAAAGGAAGGAGAAGTCCTTTATTCCTTCAAAAGCCATGCCCTTGAAATTTGTAGCCTTGGTACAATTTCCCTTATCAATTTACCAAACAAAGTTTATGTTCTTTCTACAGTTGGCTTACCTATGAAAGAATTTTGTATTCTCATCCCCAACCTGTAACTATAATGCCTTGCTCTTTACTCTCTTTTCTTTTTCTTTTTCCAAAAGAATGTGCCTCCTTTTATCTTCTAGTACCTTTACTTCAATTTTTTGTTCCTCAGTTATAAACCCAAAGCAATCCTTATTGTAGAGCACCTCTAAGGCTTCCTCTACTTCTCTAAGAACCCTATCATCTTTCAGTTCTTTTTCCCTTGCCCAGTTAGCAACTACCCTTCTTTTTTTTTTTTTTTAAATTTTGTTGATATTGAAGTGGAGCAGATTCTCTTAAATTACCATTAAAAGGTTTCCAAATAGCTTTGATTTTCCCTATGAAATCCTCCATCTTCATCCATTTTGGATTTAGTTTAAAGCTACGTTGCAGGGGAACGCCCCCCCTCGCCCCTGCTCCCGAAGCACGCTTCCTGAATGCTCCTTCTAGGAGCGTTTTTTGGGAGCGCCCTCCCTTGGGAAAAAATGCTCCCTGCCCATGTTGGGAGCGCTGAGGGAGCGTCACTCCTTGAGCGCTCCTTGAACGCTCCCAGGATGCTCCCTTAGTGCTCCCTGGCTGCTCCTGCACAATGAAGCAGATTTATCTTATTTTTTGGTGTTTGGGAACCAAGTCAAGGTTCCAAATGGCTTCAAAAGTCACGGTGAGGGTTTATTAGTATTAAAACACTCACTCCATTTTTCTCTCATTCTAATTCTCATTTCACTCATCTTTGCTAGGAGGGTTTTGAATGGGATTCTTGCTATTTCTTGAGGAGATTGAAGGGAGATTGAAGGTTGCTATAGAGAGATTGAAGGGAGATTGGAGAGCTTGGAAGGAATATTGAAGACATAGGCAGATTGGAGAACTTGGAAGGGAGATTGGAGAGCTTGGAAGGGGGATTGAAGGATACCATTTGTGAGAGCTTGGAAGCGAGATTGAAGGTTGCTATAGTCATATTCAACTGCCATTGGAGAGCTAAAGAGGTAAGAAGGACCATATTTTGATGAGGTTGTTTGGTTCACACAATGAACCTTTTGATGCATGATATCATCAAAATGAAGGACCATGATTATAGATGGATCGGTGCTTTACCATGGCCCACTTCGTTTTCCGCAATCACTCCCAGTTGGAGTTTCTAAAGATTGTAAAGACCAGATTTGATAGTTATTATCTCACCTTCAAGTGCCTTTTGAAGGTAAGAGAGGCATTGGCTAGTATGGTCATGAGTGATTCATGGAAGGATCTGAAAGACAAGGCTACATCCGCATCTGACAGAATTCAATTTCAGGAGGTGGAGGACACGGTTCTTGATGGTCAGTTTTGGCAACAAGTTAGGTATATTCTGCAGTTCACGAAACCCATTTATAGTATGATTCAATTTGCATATATAGATCATTCGATGATTGGATGTTGATGTTTTTAGTAGCATCAAATAGGTACTTTCGCGTCGGTTTGTGTCAACACTTGGGAGTCGCCATTGTTACCTCTCAGAACCTTAGGATTCACTTTATTAAGTGAATAATAAAGTGAATGTACTTTTGTAATTAATGTGAGTTTTATTTAATTAAATGCTAAAGTAATTGGCATTAGTAATTAAATTAAGTCCTAGCCGTCAGATCCAAAGTGAACGTAAGATTAGATTTCAGCCGTAGATCACTTTAGGAGATCTAGGGTTTTGGACTTAGGGTAAACTCAAGGTTATAAAAGATAGCCTAGGTGAGTGGAGGAGACACAATGATGGTACACAAAGAGTGAGTGAGCACTCAGGTGTGCAGGGGCAGGGGCCGAGGAAAGGATGCAAAGGGGGCATCAAGGGAAGCAACAACAACAAGATCGAAGGATTGATCTTGGGCAATAGGCTAGGCTATGTCTGCAATTGTATTTCCTCAAAAGGGCCATTATCCAAGGACATGAGCCTTGATTTTATTTAATAAAATCATCACAAATCTGGTTTTCCCTCGAGGGTTTTTCCAGGGGTTGTTTACTTGAAAATCCTGTGTGCAAATGTGTTTGGTTTCTATTTTATGCTTCCGTTAATGTTTTTTTGATAACCTAGTCGTGCAGTTGTTTAATAAAGTGATTTTATCCGAAATAATTGTCGGGTGCTAGGTTCAAGTAAAATCAACATTGGAGAGGTGTATGAGCATATGGACAACATGCTAGGCCAAATCAAAGACATTGTTGAGCCGAATGATGCGATCTTGTATGATCATATCCATAAACATGTGGTCAAAAGGTGGCATAATCTGAATGTTCCACTCCATTCCCTAGCATATGTCCTTACACCAAAATGTTATTCTCCATCTTGGTTGGCCCAACCAACACCTAGGGGTGGGGTTAGGAGAAAACCATACATAGATCAAGAGGTGCAAAATGGGTATATGCTTGTATTAGATAAGTTGGTACCCGAGGAAGAGGAGTGTGCTCAAGTACGAAGTGAATTAAGCGAGTACATTAGTGAGGATGGAGTCTTTGGTAACTTGCATGCAACCAAAGATCGAGATAGGTTGAGTTCTATTGAATGGTGGAACATGTATGGTTCCTCTTCCACATATCTGCATAAATTGGCGGTGAAGGTGCTTTCTTAGGTGGTTAACACCTCTTCTGTAGAGAGGTGTTGGAGCACCTATAGCTTCATCCACGATGTAAAGAGAAACAACTTGAATGTAGACCATGCATAAAGCTTGGTTTATGTGCATTAAAACTTGAGGTTGTTGTCCCATTATTGTGGTGTAGTGGAGACTGATACTTATAAAAGAGATGTGACTTGGGACAATAATCTGGAGGAGACTAATTTGGAGGATGGAGCCATGGTTTTAGAGCGCTTGGAAGCTAAACTTTTGGGTGATCATAATGGTGATCATATTCTTGGAGCAGACAGGCCATCCCATCCCACTAGCAGGTTTCCAGATACAACACTTTTGTCTTTATCTTCACAACATCCAGGGTTACATGGAGGCCATGTAACTGCTAGTTGTGTTCCATGAACACTTCCACACTCCTACTCCTCTTCTTCATAGATCACAGGAAAATAAACTAGAAGTTTCTCATGGCAAGAGGAAAACTTAGTACTTTGTCTTTATAATGGCTTATTTTGTAAACAATAAACATTATATGACAATTTACCTTTGAAGTTTGACATAGTGACTGAATCTTACCACTCTTTGGTAATGAATTTGATGCTCTAGACTCTAAAATCTATTTCATTTTGTGGTTGATGTTGTTTGTTGCAATCTGTTGATGACAAATTTTATATGATTGATGTTATATATGTATTAAATGGTTGATACTTTAATGATCATCACTAATCCAATGGTTAAATGATCTAAAGTCTATATTTTGAATTTTCATGTTTTTTGCATTTGATTTGACATTCTGCATGTTTTTTATATATATGCATCAAAATATATTAAAATATGTATTGTATAAAAAACGCTCCCGGGATTTTTTGAAAATTGCGCTTTTCGCTCCCGCTCCCTGCTCCCAACAACCTTGGTCTAGAGTGCATGGGAGAGTGGGTGAGGTGACAGTGGCCAACCTCATGAGTTCCACAAAGCTAGCACCCATCTTTGGGACTTTGAGCTAAGGTGTTGGTTCGTGTGGTAACACACAGGTAAGGGCAGATGGGTCCATGCCTATTTTTCATGTTTAAAGGACACCTGTATTAGTTTTTCCAACGCTTCTTGTAGCAAAACATGTTAAGGGTTTTTTAGATTTGACATAAGACAACGTTAAAGAATGAGAATGCTTGCGCCATGAGTGTCCTGACTCCTGAGATAGTATCGAATCTGTAGCAACATTCAAGAAATGATTTGTCTGATCTATGAGCAGCGAAAGTAAGTAGTGAATTGAATAGGCCATCTGTCAAACAGTAAATCCCAGTGAGAGCAGTTTAAACCCTAGTAGAAAAAATCGCCGAGTAATCAGAAAAAATCGGGGAAATCGTGATTTTTTCAGTGGGCCGATTTTTTCAAAACTAGAAATTGCGATTTTTTGGGTTTTGAAAAAATCACAATTTTTTCAAAAACTCGGGAAAAACTCGGAAAAACTCGCCAAAGTCGCCCAGGCCGCGGGATAAAAAGCCTGATTCGTTTTTTTTTATCATTGTGTTTTTTTTTGTGTGGAGCAGCAAGGGGAATGGGTACTTTTCGACCATGCCTATACTAAAGATTGTGATCCTTCAATAAGAGGGGAATGGGTACTTTTCTTTCCTTAAGCTTCAATAGGTTTTACAAAACTGCACTTCCTAAAATCTAACCTATTTCCATCATCTTAAGCCATGGATTTGCCTACTAGCTTCATCTAAATTGTGCATACCCTTGTCTCTATGTGTAGAACCTGAGAGAGGATTCATTTTATTTATTTATTTATTTTTATAAGTAAGAATTTATATATAAGGAGCCTTCAAAAAACTAGAGTTACAAAGTGTGCAGTAGTGCCGTACTGTAATAACTGAACTGCCCTACCGGGAAACCAGTTCAGCCAGTTGGTGTTGGGATCAAAATGACTACCAGTCTTACAAAAACTGAAAAACGGAGCGAAGAAGTAAACTAAAGTAATAATTAAAACACTAATACTGGCCTTCATGAGGCCACAAAAGACCCATGTGCTGGTCATACACTTGGCTTGTAAACTAGCTAGCCAGGCGGAGAGGTGGCGTGGGTTGCAAGGTCCCATGGCTCCTCTTCTACAACTGCCCCTCTCCATTCCATTTGCTCATGCGTGTCGGCGTCCGAGTCACCCATTTCCAGTCTGTTGTCGGGCCATGTGCCTCCCACTTCCCTTGGTGCATGCAAGCCCAGTCCTGTTGCAACGTATGCCCCAGGAGTTTCTCCTTTGGTGGGCGTGTATTCCTCATCCATGGCCACGTGCATGGCCTGCCCAGAGTCGCCACCTCCTGTGGGAAGCCCCCGTTCACTTGAGTCCCCTGTATGCGTGTTCTCTACTGCCCTCGCTGCTTCTGGTGTGAAGTGGAAGGCCCCCTGGAAGGTGGAGAGGATTTGGAGGAGCGCAGAGGTCTTCCCATCCAGTAGCTCCAGCCGAAACTAAAGGTCATCCAGGCCCTGTCGAAGCTCGAAGACCAGCCTGTAGAGAATGGCCAAGCTATCTTGCAATTGCGAGTTTGGGACTAAATCTGAAAAGGAGTGTGGCCCAGGCTGAGGTTCCTGTAGAAGAGGTGGTGCTTCCAAGGGTGGGCGTGTGGAGGAGGCCTCTGGTGGAGCCAGTGTGCTAGCTGATGAATTTGGTGGCAATGTCATACCGCTAAATACCTATGAACATAATGGGCCGGCTCGTGATGAGACCTCCCATCCTCTTGGTTAAGTCTTGTACTTATTTATTTATCATTTTCTTAGGGTCCCTCAGTTTCTTATGAGAGGCTTTTTATTGCCTTCTCGGGGATCCCCTGGGCGAAGCATCTCTAGGTTTTAATTTCCTATGGCTTTTATCTCTTACCAGCTTGCTTTTACCTCTTGGGCCTTTAGCCCCTTCTTCCCACAAGACAAGATGTACCCGGGTGGTCCTCTTAATGGCCAGACTAGGGGAATGGGGTAGATGAACGGGGTTTAAGATGAAAAAGTGAAAGCATGAGGGGAGCGGACGATGATCCTTCAAACCCCCCTTGGTGGCTAACCAAAACCCATGAATACCAACTTACTAGGCTACCCAATCAATCACCCCAACAATGGTCAAGTGGATTAGTGTAAGATCCAAGCAGTCATCCAAA
>JASDQU010100113.1:825678-850259 GCA_032191745.1 Picea mariana
GTCAAGTGGATTAGTGTAAGATCCAAGCAGTCATCCAAAGTGAAAGAGATATAATGCATACATAAGAAGGTTGTAATGATCAAATATGACACATACCATGATACCTTGGACCAATTACCTCATGGAGCAAGAGCCTTATTTGATACAAGACCAAGCCGGTAGTGATGGAGGCTGGTACTGCTGACAGGACAAATCTGGCGAGAAGGAAAAGAAGGGTCCTCCAGGACCATGTTCAGGTCGCTCATGCTCTCGGTACTCCATGTCTAGGACCATGTGGGCCTCGAGACATGATCTCCTAGTTATCCTTAGATATCGGGGATAACAGGTACCAATGCATAAAATTCCTGAGCTAAACCTTTGACTGGGCTTTAACAAGTCCATTCTCCAATTCTTAAATGATACATATGCCAAAACTCAATGCATATGCAGTATTGATTTATACAAACAATTTATCTGATTTATGCATTGAATATGAATAAGGAAATCTTTTTGTTAGTCAAATCAGAACCAGAGCTCCAATCAAATTGTCCAAGTTCAACTCAATTTTTGTATGAGAGCTCTAAAAGAGGGCCTTACACGGATTGCTTATAGAGTTAGTCTCTTTAGATGGTGAGGGGCTTGGGGAGTTTTATTTTCAAGCTGAATCGTTTTTTGAAATGGTGTGGTGTACCTTGGCCAAAGGGTACCAATGCATAAAATTCCTGAGCTAAACCTTTGACTGGGCTTTAACAAGTCCATTCTCCAATTCTTAAATGATACATATGCCAAAACTCAATGCATATGCAGTATTGATTTATACAAACAATTTATCTGATTTATGCATTGAATATGAATAGTATTAGTTCAACTAAAACATAGAATGTGAATGACCAGCATACACAGAATATCTAGATTTCCATTGACCATTCATCCATTGCCTTTGATAATTCACACGGAATCATAAACAAAATTTATATAGAGTGCATATGATTGACCATGTTAACCCACACAATTCAAATACTTATCAGTGATAAAATACATGAGAGTAGAATACTTATCTGTATGAAAGCATGCTCATGTAACTAGTTGCATAGGAGCATTTTTCCTCCCAACTGTAGGCATCCACTACAGATACCACCCCGAGATGGACATATGAGGCGACAAGGGCAAAGGACTGCCTACAGGAAACTCTCTCTCAACACAACCCAAACACAATTCTGCATGACCCGAACCAGAAACTAGAATCAGCCTCAAATCCCAGTGGTGCAGATTCACCTAGGTTCCTCTACCAAAAGTTCACTTAGCCTGTGGGCATCTTCTTTTCAGCCAGTCACTAACACAAGCTTGGACACACCACTTTCAGATCACACATTGTCTGGGGAACCCTTCATAGCTAGGTTGCCATTCTTGCAAGAAGATCCCAGCTCACTTAACTGTAAATCTGGGAGACCTAGTATGACAGTGCCATTCTTCAGAATCTACAGCCAGGGCATCCCACTGGCAAATTCAGGCAACCATTGGTTCAATACAGTCCAGACCCTGCATGTGTGTGTGAATGGCAGAAATCGTGTCCCAACTCCTATACTTGCTACAACCATACTCCCAAGCTCTCAAACAGCCCCAAAAACAAAACTGTAATATGTCAATCATATATGGTCTGGTTCACTACAGCTTCAAAGACGTGTCAGGGAGTTGGGAGGATGAGAAAAGAAAAATTGGGAACAAAGAAGAAGAACTCTTTCCAAAATCATAGATTCATATACCAAGGTTTGCATGAAACATGCATGGCATGAAATTCTCCAAGTACAATTCATTTGGGACACATGCTGATGATGAGTGAGGAGTTCTGTGACACATGGCAAGGAATATATTTTTCCTCTTGAACCCCCATTTTCTTCTCCTCTTGTTGCATCATAGTCCCCTCATGCTTGTTAGCAGGCAGTTCATGAATTTTATATTCATATTAAGTTTTTGATCACACATCATGATGACATCATTGTGTCATACTTAGGAAACATGAAATAAAACAAAGTATTTATAGTACTCTAGTGGGGCCTTGACCTTGGCCTCTGTACTAGGTGTCTGTATAGGATATCTGCAAATGCACATCATAGGTGTATTATAAATGAATAGCACATGGCTTGATGACCAAGCAAAATGAACATGTAATCATTGTATACACAATCTGACTAAGCATAATTCCAAAGGTCAGATTGGGGGTATTACAAGTTACAACTGGTGTCCTAAAAACATCCTGAAAATAATGCTTTCTTGCTCTTTTCTTGAGATGTTCCCATAGATATTTGAGAACTACTTTTCCTTTTTGTTTGTGAAACTCCATTTGTTTAGATGATGGGACTATGAATTTATGTTTGTGTACTATCGGTTGTAACCTCCATTTGTGGACAATTGGTACAACATAGGGTCCCTTGAACTACTTTAACACAACACTTATCAGGTGGGGTGTGTCCACAATGAATCGAACAAGGGTCATTGCATTGGCAAGCATTCCCACCTGTTATTGCACAATTTTTACTTGCCCAAAAGCCCAAGGAAAGTGGATACAAAATTGGCATAACTGGGAATGACCTATCACTGTCACCTTAATAGGAAATCCCTTTCTATTTAGGAGTATGTTGCAATACCCTAGGGGAGACGTCCCCAGTGACCTAGGGGTTTGAGAAGGCTAAGGAAAATGACACAAGGAAATCCTTCCCCTCTCATAGATCACTCAAGTTAGAAGGTTCTTTAAGTCTTATTGAAGATGAAGCAAATAAATAATATTGTGTACCTGCCCAGAACAAGACAACAAGGCAAAATGGGCACTTTCCACGTACCAAAATGAAGTTAGTGCTTCATAAGACAATGAACTCCTAAGAAATGTACTAGCTGATATAAAATTGCAGCAGTGTAACAGTTTATAACAGCGATAAGAAATTTGCAACAGCCACAAGATTTATGCTCTAAAATGCTTGAATAAAGACTTGAAATAATAGCTTTAACTAGGCAATTTGATAATAAATAGTCACAAGCAGTTTTAGCAACATCTAACTAGCATAATATGTCACCTTTAGGGTTACTTTGCTGCTGTTAGATGGATGTAGCAATCTTTTCTAACAACAACAAGTAGATTAATGATTTAGGCTAATCTAAGGTTAGTAGAAGTTAGTGGGTGTTCAAGAGAAGAGGTTCTGAAAATTGTTTGATCAATCAACACTTGTAAATGGTAGACTAGTTCCTTTCTAGGGTAATGGAGTCAATGATGGCAGCAACAACTCTTAGAGGAAAATAGCAATGATAATGTTTAATCAAAGGGGATGGAGAGGATGAGAAATTTGTTGGTAGCCCAAGGCCTAAAAAATCCAACTCCTAGAGATAATTGCTAGAAAGTAACAAAAGTTAGGCCCTAGCGATTTCTCTTTTCCTTAGACAAATTGAATTAAAATATGCAATGGGCAAGGAAGTAGGGTTACTAGAGTGCTACAATGGTAGGGCTCTAGTATCCACTTCTAGATAGGTGTCTTTCAAGAAATTTTAGCAAGTGGAAGACTATAGAGAAAAATATAGTAACATATCTTTCTCCTACGGTTTCAAGCAAGCAATTTCATAATCTTAGACATGAAACAAGTAAATTCACCATAAGCATTCATTCACAATAAAGAAATGCATATTTTCCACTTACTTCACCAAGAACAATCAAGCATAAACCCTAGTTGAAGATCCTCCACATGAAAATTTGCCAAAATACACCAAGAACCTCCTCCAGGAAGTGCACACCACTAGATTTCAGCCAATAACACATAAAGAGGGCCGACTTTCAGAGCACCACTTGTGTGATGAGTTAATGATGAAAAGCTGAGAGTTTTATCTCTCTATTTATACAATAATTATGACCTTTAATTAATTTTAGGTCATCAAAAGGTCGACATGGCCAAATTACATGAAAAATCTAGTTTTTACACAAATTCAAATAATTAAACCCTAAAATCATCTTTATAGGTGATGTCATGCCCTTCTAGGGTTACGTTGAGCCTCCTAGGTGAAACATTGGGCCTCATTAGGCCTTCCAATCCCCTAGATGATGCCACACATGCCAATTAACACATAATTGCCTCCATAATGCCAATCTTGACGCTGGGTGACGTCTAGGGTTACAATGGTGATGTCATGGACCTCCCAAGGCCAACGTCCAAGTGGAAGAGCAAGACCCCCTTGGGTCTAGGTCTGCGAAAGTGTCTCCGGTGAAACGTCCTCCCTTTTCCCTGGTGCAAGTCTCAGACATCTCTTTGCCCCAGGCTGGGGTCACAACATCCATCTGTGGACTTTTAGCCCCATGGAGGTCCGAGCTAATCATCTCCCCATATGTACCTGTCCACTGGGCATGGTCCTGCAGCAACAAAAAGTACGCCCTCCATAGGCTCATAAGTCACAGGGATCATAGCAATGCCAATCACATCCAATAATCAAATTACCCAAACATGTGCATCAAGCCCCCTTTACCCAGACAAATGCTCAAAGATGTTATGCAGTTTAACAAGTCAGGTTTGGAGAGGGTCTTAGGATGTCCTATTGGGCTAATCGTCCTCAAGTTTGGGGTGTTTCCCAGGTGAGATCCAATCTAGGTCGTGTAAGTGTGTGAAATGGTGTAGCGGAAGTGTTTGGGAAGAGGGTGCAGTGATAACATGGAAATGTAAGTATTTCCCGTGGGTGCCTTTGTAGAGGGAGAGCTGCACCTTATCATGGATGCCATTGTTCCTATCCCATTCAATGCCTTTTATTCTTAGTCTTATTGCTTTTTCTTTTCAAGGGAAAAGCTGGGGGACATTGTCCTGGCGTGGTAACCAAAGGTGATAGTGTTACCCACAAGCACTTCACGGAAATGAGAAGGCTGGCTTGTGATGAGACCCCCTTTCTCTTGGCTATGCCACCAAGAGCCACTACCCTGGTTTGGTGACCAGATAGATGGTAGTTTCATATCGCTACATGCCCATGGATCTAATAGGCCGGCTCATGATGAGACCTCCCATCCACCAATTAGACCTTGAGTTTTATTATATCTTACGAGTCCCCTTTTCTTACTGAGAAGCCTTTTATTGCTTTCTCGGGAATCCCTGGGCAAAGCATCTCCAAGGTTTTATTTTGGCTTTTAACTCTTGCCAACTACTTTTACCCTCTGGGCCTTTAGCCACTTCTTCCTACAAGGCAAGGTACAACCCTTCCTAGTGTGGCAAACCCAATGCCTGAACCAAGGTAGGGGAAGATGAGAGGGATAATGATGAAAAATGGTAAGTATGGAAGGAATGGACGATGACCTTTCATAGACCCACCCAGTGGCAACTCATCCTAAAGGGAACTAGCTTACTAGGGCATTCTGTCACCCCCCCCAGGTATGAACAAGTTAAAGAGCATAATTTCCAAGCAAACGTTATGAAATGAAGGAGAGTTCAGTGCAACATATTCAAATGCTTTGAAAATCAGAGTGACAGATACCATGATACCCAGACTCATTACCTCATGGAGCAAGAACCACTACTACTTCAGGACCATGTTGGTGGGATGGATGATGTTGTTGTTGATAGATGGGATACACTGAAGAAAAGATGGGCCCTCCAGGGCCAAACTCAAGTCGTCTAGCTCTCGGTACTCCATGTCTAGGACCTGTGGGCCTCGAGACATAATCTCCTTAGTTATCCCTAGGATAAGGGATAACACCACCTACCACATCTTGTTGGACTTAGATGTTTGAGAACTAAAAACAATACTTTTCTACTATTACTGAAGGTTTTTGGGCTCTCTAGCGGCTAGCCCCTCTTATTTTTTATGATCTTGTTTTATTGGTTGTGAATGCATGTTCCTAGAAACAATTAGTTTGTCCATGCAAACATTAGTGTATTGTAATTTCTGCCCCATTCAATCTATCCTTGGAAATAATTCAATCTTTCCTTGCCTTTTGGTGTTGCTTCCTTTTCTTACAAATCAGGCTTAGTTTCCTCGACTTGCTTTGACTATACTCAACTTTAAACATTTAGTTGAGATTTTTATAAGCTCTATCTTTTCATCAGTCTCTACATGGTATTGCATTATGGTCATTTAATTTGCATGGAAATTCCTTTTAAACATTGAGAAATTGAATGACCTCTTACATTTGACTTTGGGATGATGTTGGTTAGACAAGGTTTTGGAAAGTTGTTTTGAAACAAATGCATCTTATATTTCAATAAGTAACAGGACATGACCCCTAGGGGTGCCGTGTCCGTATCCTATGTGTCAGACACGTGATATGCTAGGAGCGTTCGACACTTGTTTGGCACGTGTCGGACATGTGCCCCAGACGTGTCCCAATGTGTCCATGGAAAAGAGACCTGTGAGGCCTCTAAAAGGGGTTTTTTCACTCTTTTTACTCACTTTCAATTACAGGCAAGGAACTCTCATGGTATGTCATTGTGTGGGTGAAGGGTAAAATCGATATTTGAAGGGATTCCAAGTGCATTGAAGGTGGATTAGCAAACCTAATTTGTTTTTAATTCATTCCACATAAATCATGGCTCAATCATCAAGGGCAACTGGTAAAGGTTAACGGAAAGAGAGGAATGCCATTGTTGGTGTTGTCTACCCTCCTTCAAGTTCATCTCTCTTTTCTAGTGTTCTATCTGCTGAAAGTGCAACTCCCAATGCTGGAAAAAAATCTGTTGTAGCAAGACAACATGCTCAAGAAAAGAAATATCCGCTGTGGAAGTATGTAACAAGACAACAAGTGCCTGGGGCAAAGTTTGTTGGTGGAGGGAATGTTCTTTGGACAAGCAATTTCTGCAACACTCAATACATGAGCACCTACCATTGAGTTAAGGGCCATTTGTTGGCCTTTGATTGTGGAATTGGATCATGTAAAGTGGTGAGTGCTACCAAATGAAAAGAAATGGAAAGAGATGAGATTATTGGCTTGGGGAATGTGGCAACAACAAGTAGGAAAAACAAAAATGAGGATCCTCTTCCATTCATGAGGAAACCATCTAGTAGATTTGGGAGTGGGAGTGATGTTCAAGGAGCAAGTAAGAGGCCAACTCCAAGTGGTGGTCCGGTGGACAAGATCTTTCAACAAGAGGAGGTCGATCTTACCATTGGGTTCTTTTTCTATCTCAATTATATTTCATTTAATGTTGCACGGTCTCCTTTGTTTATTGAGATGTGTCGAGCTCTAGTTGAACATGCTCAAACCGGGTATGTGCCTCCTAGTTCAAAGAAGCTTAGAACCAGATTGTTGGTTAAGGAAAAGGAGGTGGATAAAATCCTAGAGCCTATTAAATCATCATGGCCCTCATTAGGTGTGAGTATTGTTTTTGATGGATGGACGGATGCAACATGTCATCCACTCATCAATTTTATGGTGTTTTCCCTTAATGGACCAACGTTCTTGAAAGTGGTGGATGCTCTTGGAAAATACAAGGATGCACAATATATGGGTGAGTTGTTCATTAAACTTATAGAAGATGTAGGTGTTGATTCTTATGTGCAAATTATTACAGATAATGCACTTATTCGCAAGGCTCTTGGCATGATTGTGGAAGCTGAATATCCACATATATTTTGGACACCTTCCATTGTTCATTCTTTGAATTTAGCACTTAAATCTATTGCTTCGGATGTGACATGGATGGGAAGTCTTATTGATGATGCATGCCATATCTGCAACTTTGTACAAAACCATATCAATGCCCTCACAATCTATAAAGTGTACATACATCTATCATTGTTGAAGATTGTAGATACTTGGTTTGCCTCGTCATTCATCATGCTTAAGAGGTTGAGGGAGGGGCCATGGTTATTTTAGAGTTTAGGTCTTTTGGGAGAAAGAAAGATCAAACTTCTTCAATAAAGGTCAAGGATACAATGTTAGATGACAGTTGGTGGGAGAGGGTAGATCTTACCATTAAGATCATGGACCTATCATTTATTTGTTGCGTTTTGCAGACACGAACCAACACATCTTAGGAGATTTTTATGAGGGTGGGATTCCATGATTAAGTTTGAAAGACTGTTATTTTACAGAATGAGTGCCTTGAGTATGGAACATCAACATAGATTTTATTCACCACCGTACAAGATATTCTTATCACTAGGTGGGATAAGAATTGCCCACCCCTTTGCATTGCTTGGCTCACTTGTTGAATCCCAAATACTACAATAATGATTGGCTCACTGGTAGGCCTTCATGCAGATTCCCTCACATGGATGGAAAAATTTAATAGGGGAGGAAGGATGCATTTAGAAGGATATATCAAGATAGAGCATCCCTTGATGAGGTGGAGGAGGGATTCGTAGAGTTTTCCACTGACACTAGGAGATTTGGAGGCTATGATGTGCTCAAAGATAGGGGGGGTTAAGAAGCCCTATTCTTGGTGGGAAACTCATGGGGTAGCATGCTCTATTCTACATCATTTAGCCATGAGGATCCTGTCTTAGGTTACTTCATCCTCTTGTTGCAAGAGGAATTGGAGCACATATGGGAAATTTTACAGTTTGAAGATGAGTAGGCTTGAGCAGTCCAGGCCAGAGACAATGGTGTATGTGCACTCCAACCTTCGTCTTATTTATAGGTAGAGGGAGGAGGGGTTGAAGGGAAATAAAAAGATGTGGTATGTATTTCTTGATGATATGTGTTTGGACAACAGTGTTGAGTTGGCATTAGCCAACTTGGATCTTAATGAATCAATGCTAGAGCCGATCACTTTTGATGTTTGGGATCCTTTTGAGGGGTCATCCTCCACACCAGCGGATGCAAAGATTAGATTGGATATAGAGGAGGATGATGGAGGAGAGAGCAGTGGCAGTGGTGGTGATTTCGATGATTCTAACATGGAGGAGGACTACTAACAATCACGAGTTATGAGATTCTTCCATCTACAGTTCTAGTATCTACCCTATTTTGTATTTGTAATATATATATATATATATTTCCAGGGTCAACGTGTCCTTTATGTCCTATGTCCTCGTGTCATGTGACTTAGTATTTCATTAATGCACGTGATAAAACATATGTATTCTTACTTTTCCAACCAAAGGAGAACTGCACTTATTTCCACTCCCTATATGGGCAAGGAGGGTGAGCATGTCTACTTTGGCTGACTTCAAGAGAGTCAATATCTTAATGAAAAGTCCCTTTCCCAGCTACAAATTGTATTGCTCTGGGTGAAGTTTTGCAGTCTCCATTAAAATTAGCTCGACAATATCTTTTCCATAAGAAGAATATACTTTCCAGGCTTATAGTATTTGATATGCCTATTCCTGCATGCCTAATCATCCACTGGTCCCCATAAATGATCTTGGTTTTGGAAAAGTTCCAATAATGGTATTCTTAAACCAAGTTAATGTTGAGATTGGATAGCAAGGAAGGTCTTCATCATGCATGGCATCCTAGCATGGAGGAGGACAATGAAACTTATCCAAGTTGATGGGTTAATCTTTTTCTTAAAATTGTACTTAGGAAAAAGTGCATTAAATGGGTTATATTTTAAGGTTGACTTAATGAGTACTTTTTATAAAGTTAAAGTGAGAAATAATTTAAGTTGTGGTTTTTTGATCTTGACCATTGATCTGATAAGGTGTACGACGATCAATCTTGGTCCTCCATCCTTTTGGAGATAGGGTTTCTCACTTGCTCATTGAGTAAAAAGGAGATCAACTTGGAGAGGGGTGCATTATGCACAAGAGAGAGGCAATTTTCTGAAGAGGGAAAGAGGAGAATTGCTTGAGGGTTTGGAGAGAGAGTTTGCAGGGAGACAGAGGAGGCTTCTACACTGAGATTGACACACATCGTCAGCATTGCAGAGGTCTTTTCCTACAGATCTGATCAGGAGGATTTGCAGAAGGGGGCCATACGTTTGTTGAGGAGGTTTTGCATTTGTCTGGGCTGATTTTATTGTAAGAGATCTCTACATTTTCCTGCTCAATAATAATAAAATCCAAATCTGCTGCACTGGTTTTCCCTCCGGGGTTTTTCCAGGGACGAATTGTCCAAAAATTACTTGTGTACATGTGATGTGATTGCTGTTATTTTTTACTGTTAAGTTCCTGGTTATTATTTTCTGCTGTGTATTATTTATTTGTGAAGAAAACCTGGCAGAATCAGTAAACAGAAAAATTAATTGATTAGTGAACTGGGTTTGAAGAAAATTCACAGTTAATTTGCTCCAAACCTTGGTACAAGACACTATCTTTGACACAAGGTTCCATCCATTATTGAACAACTAAAAGTATTATGTCAATACATCCATGATCCTTGTTTGAGAGCGTCTGACTTGTGATGAGAGGTTCAGAGTCCTGACACAAACATAAGCCAAAATTCATAATGTGATAAACAACTGAAACATTCAGTAATCCTCATAGGCATGCATCTCTCAAGCTTGTGATCTACTTCTCTAGAACAAATTCTCACGAGACATGACCCGGAAATGCCTCACAAAGGTTTGGTGACACATCTTTTGAACTTCATTCTCAAAGGATTAATCAAAGATAGGACTGGACATCTCGTTGAATGATTGCTTTGGGTTTTCTTGGAAAGTTCCATTCTTTCTGGTAAATGGCAACATCGAAGTTTTTCTACTTGTTATGAGCTTTTTTTTCCCTTATAAGAAGAATATTTCTATTACTAATGATCCATTCATTTTAAGTAATTTATCTAGGTTGGCAATGCTTGTCAATGTTGATGTACATGGTAAATGTGTTTTGAACCAGGCTTGTGTCATCATCTGTTATTGCACTTCTAGAGGGCGATGATGATGCTGTCGACACGGGGATACTTTGAGTTGCACGAGTTATGTTTTGGATAATATTCACCCTTGTAAGTTTTGTTGCTCAATGCTCAATGACATTTGGTTTCAAGCCTATATTTACAGTAAAGAGTTATTTTTCTTTCCTGAAATGATGAAATGCATTTTGGATGTTCATGCCTAGAACAATTGGGTTGTCACTGACCTGGATATTTCCCTGTATGCAGGGTAGTTTGGTAGACCTGAAGACATCTTGTTTTTTGAGTGGGAAGTTCTAGTAATTTTTAGGCTGTAATTGGATGTTTCAAATTATGTTCCACCAAGTTTCAGTGAAAGTGATGGAGGAGGACTATCAGAGATGGCTGGATAGTAGGCAAAATTTCAGTTAGTGATAAAAGATGATTGCATTTGTGAAACTTAGATTTGTTTTCAGATGTTACGAACTAACAGGAAGGATGTGTTGTAAACGGGCTTTAAAACTGTCCAAAAATGTCGTATGCAAAGAAAGTTGAAGATTGGATGCTCAATATAATCTACAATTGATATTATTTGAAGTGGCAATTTCTATAAAATGTTATTTTTTAATGCTTGTTCATTTCAAGTTGTTAAATGTTCAGATTTATCCAAATTTTGTATCATGTCAACAGGCTCAATTGACATTTTTCTGACCTTCCAGTACTTGAGGAAGTTTTATTCTGATTGTTGAGTGGCCTTTTACAGATAAGTTGTGAAATGATGATCTCTGTTCTAGATTTCAAACTTATGGTGAACTTACGAGTCTCATTAATGAATAATTTGGTAAATAAAAAAAGGTTGTGCTATGTAATTTGCTGCATAATATTACGGACAGTCCTTGCTAGGAAAAAATGCTTTTGTTATCTTTAACTTAGTTTTGGGAGTACATGTGCTGTTCCCTGTAGGGCTAGGTTATGCACAGGTGTCCTCTGTTTTCGGGGGATGCCCCCATTTTGCAGGGGATTTTGTCAAGTAGTCCCCTGCCAATAAAGGATAGCAAGGAACAACATTGGAAATAGTCCAGTGAGAGTGCGAAGAATGTTGGAAAAATGCCAATTTGAGTGTTATTCTAATCAATCATCACGAAAAAGCCATAATTTCGTGGAGTTCTAGGACTATCTGATGCCTCCATTCAATATAGTCCATGTAATAATGCACCCCGGGGTTTTGACTATTCAGTATATGCAAGATAAAGTCCCATATAATAGATGCCCCCTATATTATGATGTCAGAGGAGCATTGCATGGTCGAAATACATAGTATCTTTTTTCCATCAAGGTGGACTTTGGAGAGCCTAGAGAGGAAGCTATCTGTTGGATAGAGAATAAGGAAACAATCTGCAAACATAATAAAAATGAGATAATCATCCTTTCTTTCATGAGTCAGACATATCCATGCTCATGAATGAGTCAAGTACAACATATGAGTGTATCAAGGCGCAACAAAAATAAGGAAACAACCTGCAAACATAATAAAATTGAGGTAATCATCCTTTCATTAATGAATCGGGCATACCCATGCTCATGTATGAGTTGAGTCAAGTACAACATATGAGTGGAGCAAGGTGCAACAAAATGGGAAGGCCATGTCACAATGCATCATATGCATAACTGGATGCATGACTCAAGCAAAAAGAGATCATGCCAAAGTACATTGATATCTCAAATCCATCATCAGTACATATACATTAATGGTATAATGATGCCAAAATAGATGGCACAAAACAAAAGAAGAGGAAGCCCTACGGCTGGAAAGGGGCTCATACAAGTGTGAAGGACTCAAATGCTCACTGAAAATAGCTCCAAATCAACGTTCCAATGTAGGTTGAAAGAAACCACAAATGTCCATGGTCTTCGATTGAATATGGATCACTAACATCCCACTGATTATGATTCTCCACGTGATAATGAGATGAAATTGAACATGGGAGGAACTATCTAGTTAGCAATCAATAGTGAAAATCCCTGCTAGAAATGAGGTAGCCCATTGATAATAAAATGGGCACCAATGCACTAGTACAATCTTAACAATGTGAATAAATGATATGAAGTTGAGTGTTTAAAGGAATGATTTGGTGAGGCACTGATGATGATAATTCACTATCACATGTGAGGAACTCCACCAATGAGCAAAGTGAACCCAAGGTACCATGCTTTTAGATAAAAATCCTAGAGCAAATGTGTCATGGTCAATAGTTGTATCTTTGTGTGAATAAATGCAACGATGACTCCCTTTAACCAACACGATGTAAGAAAATAGCTAATGAATGATTAAGACATAAACTCGACTCAAGGGAACTAGCCAAACATGGAAGAGTGACTTGAGACATCTCTCGACATAGGTTAACAAGGCAAAGAATGACATGACTGTCATCTCACTTCAAAGGAAACCATGGCCAACATTCTAGAGGCCATAATTGCCCTTGACTACCCCTAGGATGATTTATACCATCCTTCTTATTTCCACCTTTAGGATTCTTTCACCCCCTCAAACTAGTATATTGTTAATGTCAAGGATTTTATCCCCCATGTACACCTAGATTGGTTAAAGAATCCCATTCTTGCCTTGGATGCTTTTGAGGAAGGAAACATAGCCAACATTCTTCCAACCATCAAGGTTGATATTTTTATCACTCTCGACACCACAAAAAATATACCTCATGGAGTTGCATGATACCCTGAAGAGGTTTCATCGTACAAATCACTCTTCCAAGAGTTTGGTGATGTTTTTGCTTGGTAGCATTCGAAAATGCCCATCTTAGATCATCATGTTGTTGAACATCACATTGACACATGGTCAGATCTATACCTTATTCAGAAGAAACAACCTATCAATCCTGTAAAAGCCTTGACCATTAAAGCAGGAATCGATAAACTATGCACGATTAGTTTGATCTATTGAATTGCCTATATGTCTTGTGTCAACAATCTTGTCCTTGTGATTGAAAAACAGGGTACCATATGCATCTCTGTTGAATTTTCACTATGCTAGGCTCAAGCACGAGGTTTATTTCATTTTAGCATTTACTTGAACCATGAACAAATGCATCTACATAATTTACAAGTGCTGCAATAACCAAGATCACAAGAAGAATAACCATGCACAAGAACACAAGAAATATCCTGGGAAAACCCTTCACAACAAGGGAGAAAAACCCAACAATCCTTTGCTATATTCTCAAGAGAAGATACTCCAACCATGAAACCCTAATGCACACAAGAGGGTGCTCTATTACCTTGAAACTTGCGCCCAAGAGAGGTGCACACTACAGCCCTAGAAATGTACTTGCTAGAATTTCCAAATGACAAGTGACTTGTGTGTTTCCTCAATGGGGAAATCACCTTTATTTATACTAGAATGGACAGACCAAAAGTGGTGTCTATTGGCACAACATGGCCGATCTCAATAACTCAGAAAATAATTAATTATTACAATAAACATTAATTATCTTTCACATATGGTGGATCCGACTTGTACCCTTTACATCACAATTAGGGTTACAGGTAAATCTTACTCTCAGACAATATAGCAAGGGATCCACACGTCCACTAGTGCTTAGCCACTAGGGACACGTGCACTTGTTCTCTGTCACAGGGACGTCCTACTCCACATATCTCTATCTCACTGAGTCCAGAGGAGAAACATTTGGAGTACCATCTCAAGCTTGACTCAACTGAGTCCACAAGGCAGGAGACCACACGTTATAACAACTCAGTCTAGAGTCTGACGCACACCCATCACATGGGCACCTTCACCCCACACAGGGGTACACATCATCTCATCTCAATCCAAAGAGGAACGACACACCCATCTCATGGGCATCCTCACCCCACTCAAGGGCACACATTGTCTCATCTCATTCCAGAGATGAACGACACACCCATCACATGGGCACACCCAACACATGGGCTCTCTCACAGGTCAACTTAACTCAGTCTCAGAGGAGAACATGTCTTGGAGGATGTCTCACGAAGCTGCAATCATCAACACTCCCTCTCAGCTAGGGAGGCATTCTCCACCAGGCCAAGTCTCTCACGAAAGTACTCGAACTTTGTCATGACAAGTGGTTTGGTGAAGATATATGCAATCTTCTCTTGTGTAGGAAGGTACTGCATGTGTATTGCTTTCCTCTACACCATGTCTCTAATATAATGATATTTTATCTCAATGTGTTTCGATTTATCGTGAAACAAAGGATTCTCAGAGAGCTTCACACAACTCTGATTATCACAATGAATAATGGTAGGATCCATCTCATGATCAAATAAATCTGTCAGGAGCTTGTAAAGCCACACTGCTTCACGGATTGCCACATTCAATGCTATATACTCTTTTCATGCGGTACTCAAGGCCACAGAGCTCTGTTTCCTGCTTCACCAAGTAACCATGGCAAACCCCAATATAAAACAACAACTGGATGTGCTCTTTCAGTCCACTATGCTCCCTACCCAATCTGCATCGGCATATCTCTGCAATATCATGTCTACAATGGAGGCATATCTCGGGCCATATCCAACTGTGTCTCGTAGATATCTCAATACATGTTTCGCTGCTATCCAGTGAGTCTGTCTCGACTGACTTATGAATCATGAATCTGTCTGGTTGCTCGATGTAAACTCCTTCTTCAATCTCACCATTGAGAAAGGCTGTCTTTACATCCATCTGATGTAGTTTCCAACCCATAGATGTAGCTAGTGTAATGATAGTACGGATGGAAGTGTATCGGGCTACCGGAGCAAATGTCTCCTCATAATCAATTTCCTCTACCTATGAAAATCCTTTGGCTACAAATCTCACTTTGTACTTCTCGACACTTCTATCGACTACATACTTGATCTTATAGATCCACTTGGAAGTCACTACAGACTTCCCTTTTGGTCTCGGAACAATATCCTACACATCATTCTTTATGATGGACTGATAATCTTTTGTCATGGCATCTTTCCATACCTGCTGACCTGTTGCTTCTCCATGACAAGAAGGCTCAATCAATGATGTGGCTCATGGCTGAAACATAGCTCGGAAATCTCTTTGGTTTCTTGCTTTCTCGGAATGTGCCTCGAGGAAATGCATGTCCCTCTGCCTCTTGCAGAGTTTTTCGAGCCCAGACATGCCTTTTATGGCCTACTGCAATGTCTCTGGGAATATCAACTGGAGCAACTGGATCAACTGGATCGAATGGTTGTCTCCCTCTGAACCGCTGAAGCAGGAGAGGGTATTTTTTCTTCCTTCTTTTGAAATAGTTTGACTCCCTCTGAAGTCTGAAGGATAGACATCTTCCTTTTTTTGTGTTGTTAACCTTGAGACATCCCATGTCTTCTCAGGTCCTCTTACTGCTTCTACAAAACTTTGCTGGCCTTCCGTACTAGGATAATAACCAAGATGACCTCCCATAGGGATAACAATCAAAATGGCCTCCTGTACTTGGATAATAACCAACTAAGAAAATTTGGACTCCCGTACCAAGGATCATGGTCCTCCAATAATTTAAATAAGAAAATCTGGCCTCCTATACTAGGATAATAACCAAGATGGCCTCCCATAGGGATAACAATCAAAATGGCCTCCTGTACTAGGATAACAACCAACCAAAAAAGTGGACTCCCGTACCAGGGATAATAGTCCAAGTCATGAGGGCTCCCACACCAGGGATAATACCCTTCATTATCAAAATGATAAACAATACTAAGTGTACAAGATCCATTGCCATTTTACAAATTTAAGAATGAAGTCAAATATGCAAAGTGCATATCTGGAGTGTACATTGTCGGTTCTCCAGTCTGCTTGCTTGTTCTGGGCAATGTCTTGATGAGTAATGATACTCCTTCACAATCTGCACTAGCCTTCAAGCACACTTGTTTCCATATGAGCATGGAACTTGACATATGATCTTTGCATGTTTGCCAACTGTCATCTAGGACTGATAAGCTGCCTTCTATAGCTTCCATATACTTTAAGCATAGATAACATGCATATCATAACCCAGGTCTCAAGCATGACAAGTCTGGGCATGAATGTATTCAAGAAACAAAGTTGGTATATGTGACTTTATCACTTTCGACCTTAAGTTGTCATGTGCTTGAGAGAGATGGTTCTCAAGGCTACAATTTGTGTTTTAAATGTTCACAGACTTTGAATGTTGTTGTCCACAATACTTGTGGCCTTACCTTGTTGTTACAACAGTCATTTATAGTCACAATCACCGGGAAATTTGTCTCTTAATTTTGTCCTTAGTATGGCCATACATGTAGGTAGTATAGGCCTTAAAACAGACCTTAAACTATACCTCATCATTTTTCAGAAATAGTTTTAGGACAGGCCTAAAATCTGTCACGAGACTGTCTTTTAAATCAACTTCAGAAAATTACCTTTTGCTTCAAATTTTCCATTTCTGTGCCTTAGATCTATCACTAAATTGGCCTTAGAACTGTTATAAATTTTCTGGAATTATATCTTAGAAAATTACCTTTTGTTGTCTAAAAAATCTTGCTGTCATGGCCTTAATTCTGTCATAGAATAGGCTCAGAACAGACCTTGAGATTTGGCCTAGAATGCCTCTTAGAACCACTCAATGCTGCCATGGTTGTCATAAATTTTTTTCACACATTCAGCCTTGAAGATGCATCAGGACCTGCCTCAAATCTCCTTAAAAATTTGTATGCAATTTTGTTTTGGATCTGCGGTTTTTAGGTTCTGTGGTAGGGGTTCTTTTGGCCGCGACAACCATAACCAGGTCTGTTGTCATGGCTGGGCTTACTCCCCAAGCCTGCGGCTACCCTATCTTTGGACAGGTGGTTGTTTAGGGTCTTCTGTGGCAGCCCTAGAGGGGTACGGCCAGGTCTGCTGTCAGCTTAACCTCACCACATACTTTTAAAAGAGGTCTAGCCTCGGTCTTTGCCACTGAAATTTAAGGAGAGGTACGACCTTTTTTTATACCAGAGGCAAGGGTTTTATCAGCCCTCAACCTCCACGACCTTCCTTCAAACTTGTGCAACGATCATCTTCAGGACCTACTCTAATACCATGTTGAATTTTCACTATGCTAGGCTCAAGCATGAGGTTTATTTCATTTTAGCATTTATTTGAACCATGAACAAATGCAACTACACAATTTACTAGTGCTGCAATAACCAAGATCACAAGAAGAATAACCATGCACAAGAACACAAGAAATATCATGGGAAAACCCTTAACAACAAGGGAGAAAAACCCAACAATCCTTTGTTATATTCTCAAGAGAAGATCCTCCAACCATGAAACCCTAATGCACACAAGAGGGTGCTCTACTACCTTGAAACTTGCACCCAAGAGAGGTGCACACTTCAGCCCTAGAAATGTACTTGCTGAAATTTCCAAATGACAAGTGACTTGTGTGTTTCCTCAATGGGGAAATCACCTTTATTTATACTAGACTGGACATACCAAAAGTGGTGACTATGGGCACAACAAGGCCGACCTCAATAACTCAAAAAATAATCAATTATTACAATAAACATTAATTCTCTTTCACATATGGTGGAGCTGACTTGTACCCTTTACATCACAATTAGGGTTACAGGTAAATCTTACTCTCAGACAATATAACAAGGGATCCACACGTCCACTAGTGCTCAGCTACAAGAGACACATCCACCTGTGCTCAGCCACAGGGACATCCTACTCAACAGATCTCTATCTCACTGAGTCCACATGAGAATCATCTAGAGTACCATCTCAAGCCTGACTCAACTGAGTCCATCAGGCAGGAAACCACAAGTCATAACAACTCAGTGCACAGTCTAACGCATACCCATCACATGGGCACCTTCACCCCACACAGGGGTACACATCGTCTCATCTCAATCTAGAGAGGAGCGACACACCCATCTCATGGGCATCCTCACCCCACACAGGGGCACACATCGTCTCATCTCGGTGAAAAGAGGAACGACACACCCATCACATGGGCACACCCAACACATGGGCTCTCTCACAGGTCGACTCAACTCAGTCTCAGAGGAGAACATGTCATGGAGGAGTCTCACAAAGCTGCAATCATCAACGACATCTACATTGAGTTTTGTAATCTCAACCAAGCTTGTCCCAAAGATATCTTCCCCACTCTTTTCATTGCCCAAGTGATCGATGAATGCGTTGGCCATAGAGTACTTTCCTTCATGGACAAATTCTCTAGGTACAATTGGATTCAGATTCATTAACGTGATTGATACACCACTGCCTTTACCATCCTTGGGGGGGGGGGAGTTTTGCATACTGTGTCATGCCCTTTGGACTTGATAACTTTGGAGCCATGTTGTATTTGTTCCACGACATAGTCCACATCATTTTGTGTTACATGATTTTACAGCTAGATCAAAACAATGATCACAATTCTTAGAAGACCTCCATGTCATTTTCTTGCAGTGTTTGTAGTATAACATCCGCTTGAACCCTCTCAAGTGTGTCTTTTGTGTCAATGGTAGACACCTCTTTGGATTCATTGTTTCAAAGAAAGGGATTACTATTGACCCTTTGAAAGTCTAGCTCATCATTGAACTTTTGCCACCATGGACTCTATGTCCATTACAAAGCCTTCAAGGCAAATCCAACTTCTTATGACGTCTTGTCCCTGATTGTGCCACCTATGCCCAAGTATTTTTTCATATTTAATGCCAAGATGTTCGCTTCGTATGGGATGGCCAAGTACAATGGTCATTTAACACATTGAAACATGTTCTCATTGTACCTCTCATAATCCCTCCCAACTTTGTTAAGGATTTTATCCTTTATGTTTCCATGTCAGTTTTCGTTGTCATCAATGTTATTCAATGAGGTGATCACTGCTATGAGAACATCATCTATTATGCTAGCAAAACTTGTCAAGGTTCACATTAAACTACAACCATGATAAGAAAATATCCTTGGTCATGGTCCATTCTACTCATAAACTACGTCACTATATACTTCATCAAGCTGAGATTGTAGCTAATTCAAATCCCATGCAATACATTTTATGACGATGATTAATGAATGGTAAGTACACTCGTTGGATCATTATCCTTTGGTTGTTTGATCTTGAATGTACTACCCCAAAGGCAAGAAGGCCTTAGTCCTCACTGATCTCTCTACTAGTTTAGTTGACCCACCTCTCAACAATTACCCCTGTTGCCCCCTCTCACCTAGGGGTGACTAGAGGAGATCATTTTTCATGATCCACATTGCAGATAGTGGTCACAAAGATGATAACCAATAGTCTCCATAGACAACAACCCCTTAGATGCCTCTCCCTCATTATTGCTCAATTCATTCACTTGATTAATAGGCTCATTTGATGATGGTGGTCTAGCACACATGAGGTACACTAGCCATTGTTTTGTACAAAGTGTTACATTTAATGCATTGAGAATCTAGGTAAGGATCATGGGTTGAAGTCTGATAATGAATCATGATGCTTAGAGGTTATGATTTTTTTACTTGTTTCACCTTGGTGGCCATAATATGTACTTTAGTCAAGTATTGTCACTCTTGGGAAAAATGGGTACTACTGGGAGACCTTGATAGGGATAACATACCCGTACCATTTCATACTTCACACTTTCCATCTATATTATTCCTGTTGTCATTTCTTTTGGGAATGGTTGTTACATGTATCCCAAAAAGGTTTGTACTTCATTCCCCTATGAGAAGAAGGGGCTTGAATGCCCAAGGTTGATGCAACTAGTTAAAAAAATGGAAAGAGCATGTTATAAATTCAAAATGCAAAAGAAAAAAATGGATGTGAATGATAAATCAAAAGCCAAGTTAGCTAGAGCTCTACCCCCTCGTTCTGAGACCATCACCCCAATTCCTAATGCACTGAATGCATATCAAAAGAAAAAGACTTAATTGAATCCTGATGTAATAAATGCATAAACATGAAAAGGGGCTTGCAAAACAATTAATGAATATCAAAAGACAAAATAGGGGTGGAAAGAACTAGTGCCGAGGAAAGGGTAACTCAATGCACCAAGTGCTCCCTCTACAAAGGCTCTCTTGGAGATGAACATCACACATGGCCTTGCATGTCAATGACACCATGACCATGAAGTAAACCCCATGTCATACCACTCATTCACACTTACACTTTGATGGGTTTCTCGAGAAATACTCATCTACTTGGGTATTGGCATACCTAATAGGGTTCTATAATCGTGCTCCCATACTTAAACATGATAAATTGCATAAAGTCATAAGCTAGTGTGAAGTTTGAAGAAGATACCTAATGTGAATTAGTTATGTGGATTTCACATTAAATTGTGACTCACTTTTTATGATTCTAATCACTATTGTGTCCATGATGGTTGGTCTCACTTGATTCTCCTACCCTTTGCTTGATGATGATGCAACCCTTGAGATGATCCTTTGGAGGACGTTCATGATGCTTCTCCCAAACTTCATGATGATGTTGCACACTCTATGGAGGTCGTTGCACCCTTGATGATGAGCGTTGGGTCATGTGATGACTTAGCATACTTTTGGAGATCCTCCACCACCTCCTGGACCTGGGACATTGCACTTCTGAGCTAGGATGTTGCATATGGAGCTTGCCATGTCACTTTGAGCCCTTGATGATGTCATACACCATTTGAGGACGTTGGAGCTTGGATTGATTATGTGGCCTTTGATGATGGTGGAACACCTCTTTGGAGAGGTGATGGAGCCCTTCTCCTTGATGATGTCATGATTTTGACCTTGGCCATTGTGTATATGGAGATGACGTCACACTTGAGGATGATGGGCACATGCTTGAGCCAACCTAACACTTATGATGATGAGTTGGAACCTTGTTGATGAGGAGATGTGACCTTCTTGATGAGGACTTTTGATGATACTTGCACCTTTTGGGGAGAGACATGACATTTGGAGTCTTTGTACCCCACCTGGAGATGACATCACCTTTTGGGAGCCTTCTACACCCACGTGTGGGATTTTTAGAGGACATTTTCATGTTTTAACATTGTATCTTTATCTTAAAGGCATTTTTGGGGGTCGATCTAAGACCTACCCACCTTGTATAATGGATTTTTATGTTTTAGGGGCTTCTTAGAGAGGTGAAGCGCTTGGTTTTCTCATATAAGTAGAGAACGTGCTCCCTCATTTGTAAATCATAACAACTTGTGGAGATTATTACTACTTGTCTCTACTATCTTTCTCTTTCACTATGGATAACTTATGTGCCTTATTTGGGAGATGATCTTTGGATGCTTTTCAAGTTTTGATGGATGATTTTCATGGTTAGGGTTTCATGGATGTTCATTGATTTACCCAGTAAGTGCTCTTTCTAAATATTTTTTGGTTTATTTGTTGGATGTATTAAGTGTAAATGTGTTTATCAAAGTGGTGATAGTGCATGTTACCTTGTTTTTCTCTTGAATAAATATTACCTTGAAACCCTAGGAAGGTTTGTAGTGGACTACCTTCCTTTGCTATCATTGTTTTAAAGCTTGTTAAAAGACATGGGAAAATTTTCTAGGGTTTGTAGTGGATTAGTCTAGGTATTTTCCTATAGGATAGATTTCTAGGGTTTGTAGTGGACTACCCTTGGGCTTATCCAAGATTCGTCTTTAAGCCTGTCAAAAGGCATAGAATGATTTCCAGGGTTTGTAGTGGTCTACCATAGCCATCATTCTATTGGTTAACTCTCTAAGGTTTGAAGTGTACTACTTTAGGGTTTTACTCAAGGCTTACCTATGTCTCCCAAGAAAAGTTCATATTTTGACCCCATATCCCCAAGAGGAATAAATGACACTAATCGTTCTCTCTTCTAGCAAGTTCTAAACCCTAAATTCACCTCTTCCTTTGTTGTCTTAGGGTTAGATTATGGTTTTTCTACATTTTTCCTCAATTTTCACCCATCATTGAGGTTGACGTCTAGGGTTTTGTTGGCATCTTTCACCTTGGGATACATCTTGACATCATTTATTCCATTGTTGTTGTAGTTTTCATCCCTTTAGTGCTTAACGTCTTGTATCTTTTAGGGCTATTGTCTGTCATTTCTCTTTTCAACAATTAATGTTAACTAAACCTCTTTTTGGTAAAGATACGAGTTTCTTGGTAAAGTTATCAAAGATACGAGTTCCTTGATACACAAGGCCTCTTTTTGGTAAAGATACGAGTTTCTTGATACACTGCATTCGATGACCATTTCTTTAGCTCAGTGAGATATAATACCACTTCCCAAGGAGGCAACGATGGTGCAAACTTAAAAAACTTGCATAGGATCCACATACTGATCATTGTTTATAGTGCTGAAGATAACATTGTTCGAGGTTTAACATTCATGCAGTCACATGCCTTGCAAAATGAAAAAGAATACAAAGACTCGCCTTGGTCATGAGATTTCATGTCAAGCTACTGGAATCGATTTTTTCGTTGTTATGACCTCCACTCTATCGAGCAAAAAGGCGAAGTTGCCACAATAATGTTGAGTTTCACAGAGTGTCACAAAATATGGAGCTTCTGATAGATTATTAAATATTCACTCCTACATACACTCGACGAGTTCTTGACAAAGAGGTGGCAGAAGATGAATGATCACTGGATTGGTATTGAAGCATTCATGGGTTTCACTGTTGTGCCTAGTATCCAGACAATACCTAAACTCCATTAATTTTTTTTTAAAATGGCTTACGATATTTAACACATGCCATTATACAACAAAGAAAAATAGGGATAAAAGTCAATGAAGTTAAACTTTATTTCTCTTCATCTTTAGAGCTTATGGAGTCAAACGAAGATATCATGTTATTATTAAGATGAAGTTTTGAACATAAAGACTCGACTTATACTAAAATCTATGATAGCATCAAAATGAAAACAAGAAATTGACATGTGGAGGTTTTCAAACAAATTAGAGGATATGTAGTCGGTTCTAAATTGGTTACGCCTCAGTTCGTTGAACTAAAATTTCCCAAACTACCAAAATCATCCACCAAACAAGATAAAATACACACAACCAACTAGAGGAGGAAAAACTTTGAGAGAGGTATGCTTGGAGTGCAGTGAGGTTTTATTTTTTAAATAATAATTCATCGTCTATACTTTCAACAGGAATTGACAAAATTGTTAGCAATAGGGAGTATTGTGAAGTAGTGAAGGGATGAAGCGACGATGAGTTTTGTTGGTTCTCATAAGGTGAATGGTTTACTTGTCAGTTTGTTGTATTTAGGCCTGATTTTATTCAACACTAATCGATTTCTGATATGCAGGTTCTCAGCTTGTGTTATCACCACCACTGCTCCATTCCATTTTGGCTTAGCTTTCTTCTTCTTTTTTTCTTGGTCGTTCTATTGTAACTTTTTACGCAGAGACTTGTAAATTTCAAAAATTCTAGAATTGTATAGGGAACATTTAAAAAAAAAGATCAAAAACTTTTAAGATCTGAAATTGTTTCTTTATTTATTTTCTTTTAAATCTCAATTTTCTTCATCTTTTTCTTAATTCAACACTTAAAAATTTAAAAGAAAATAAAATAAAACAAACTAATAGATTTATTACTTTTGTAAAATTGTGTATATAAGTTTCTTTCATTTTATTTTTATTAGTTAGTTTTAATATGTACAAACTTTTGTTTATTTTCTTTGTTTACTTTAATGTTTTAGTTCTCTTATTATTTACTACATTTTAAATTCTAAAGAAAACTAAAAAATATTACATCACTAATTTATTTTGATAGTCTTTAAACTAATTTCTTGTTTAATATGCCTTTCTTTTAATTGTTTCACTTAAGCACTAACATATTTTAACTCTTCATTAGTTTTGTCTTAGTCTACTTTCTTACAAAATAAATACAAAAATATTATC
>JASDQU010100114.1:59858-71994 GCA_032191745.1 Picea mariana
AGACCGCAGCACTCTGTCATGCCCTCCTGACATGAAACCTCGAAGACCTCTCAAGCCTGAAACCAAAGAAATCCTGCAGAATGAATCAACATAACATACATCTATAGCATACATAGAGAACACACACAGACATCCACATAACACACAATAATGCAGGAAAAACTGCTCTTTTGTATTAAAATGGCAAATGCCTATAATTACAAGTTGTTCTCGAGCTCTCTCTGGCTCTACTCATCTCAATCCTCACTAACTCCAAAATGAGATCTGAAAATCTATTTTATCTGAGGGGGCTATTTGAGCGCTTCCCTCCAGATCCACCTACCCTATTCAATTACATTGAATGGGCTGTCTAGTCCAGAATCAGACCTAGATCTCAGCCATACAAACATTTAAGGCTGATCTACTCTACGCTTGCACAAAGGCACGACTTCCTGGCTCAATAGCCTAAGACTTTAAATTACATTGAATTCAAATTTAAATGAGGCTACACCTCTCTTTTAGTATGCGATTTGAATTCGCTGGTGTGGTTGGCTGACGTGGAGAGATGCTCCTACATCAAGAAGCTGCTACACTCTCCATGGTCAACGATGTTGAAACAACAACTCACACAGAAGAAGCTGTTACACAGTCCCTGGTCTACGATGCTGAAACAACAACTCACACAGAAGAAGTTGTTACACCCTCTGTGGTCTACGATGCTAAAACAACAACACAAAACGGTTACATTGACCAAGACAGTCGCACCTTGAGCTAGCATTAACCATCGTTGCTGCTTGAGACCAAGTTGCTAAAATAGTCAGAACGAAAATCCTGTGGCTGAAACAGCCCACGATTTGCGATGCTGAAACAACATACAATGGMAGTAACAAGAAGACAAATAAAGAAGTTATTACTCCAACCGCAACAACAACACCTCACTCAGCACTTGTAATAGCATTCTATTGCAGGAGACTAGGATATCCTATTCCAGTTTAGAAAGTCGATCTRACTAAGAATAGGACTCACATGTACACTTGTAATTTGTTGATCAAATTGTATCGAATGGATTCTCCTCTTTAAMTAAGAGGAAATMATCATTAGAGAGGACCTTCTTTTTAGTTAAGAAAGGATTTTACATAGAAGGACGTGTTTTTACTTCAGAGTGTAATATGATACAGTTGACAGATGAATAAAAGACTGTTCTGAGCATTTCTCTCTAGTTCCTTTCGTTTCAAGGGAATCTTGTGAGAAGGGAGGGCCCACCTTCTTCACAAGATTCACCCATTAGCTTTGTAKTGTGTTAGTGTTATTTCTGTTCATGCCTTGATTAAATTCTRTTTTGTTGAAACACTACTTTATTGAACTTTGTTTTGCTGAAACACTACTTTATTGAACTCTGTCTTGCTAAAACTCTGCTTTACTGATTGTTACATTGTTTTCATATGATTCATGCTTGGGTAACTGTTAATCATTCTAGTTAGCAATCCTGTTTGGTGAATTTATGAAAGCTTGATAATCAGGGACAGGTGCTGAAGATTCATGCTTGGGGAATAGGGTCTTGTTCCCTGTTAGAGATAGTTAGCCTTCAGTGCATGTCAATTATCTCAATTTGTAATGAGTTCATGAAAGTGTGCTAATCAAAAATAGGTGTTGAAGATTCCTTCTTGAGGAATAGGGTCATGTTCTCTGTTAAGAGGTAGTTAGTCTTCAGTGTGTGTCAATTATTTCAATTAGCAATGAGTTCATAAAAGTGTGGTGATCAGAAACAGGTGTTGAAGATTCCTGCTTTGGGAATAGGGTCTTGTTCTCTGGTTAGAGAATAGTTGGTCTTTCCTTTTGCAGTGCCTTGAAAGATTTCTTTTCCAGGTTTTTATTTTCTTAATGTAATCTAGGATTCTTTGGACAATTATTTCTTTAAACATTGAACTCTGCAATAGGTAGATTGCTTTCCTATAATTCAAGTTAGAAGTTCAGTTTGTTCAAGGCAAAGTGTGATTAATATGTTTTTACTACAACTCTAGGTTGCTTTTGATATTGAGCATATATAGTGCATGGTTACCTTTGAAATAAACAGACTTCCCTGGGTTGACAATTTATGTAGCACTTGATTGTTTAGTTAAATAAGCAATTATAGTGACCAACACGAATCTTACTCGATTATGTTTACCGTATATGCAATGTTCACAAAAATCAAAATCCAGAGTGCAATTAGACAAACCTTCAACCATACCTTTATGGTGTAGTGTTTGAAGGCCCTTTTCTCCAATATGCCCCAGTATTTGATGCCACAGCATGGTCTTCTTTCTAGTGACAATATTGGTTTTTTCTTCTTTATTTGTCTTCTCAGGGACAACATAACTGTTACACCCATTAGTATAAGTGTTTCCCAACAACTTGTACATATTTCCACATTGAAATCCCCTCATCAACACCATTGCTCCTTGTACCATCTTGCAAGTGCCCTTTCCCAATACAATATCCACTCCTACATCAACCAACTTTCTTATAGATATTAGGCTCTTGGATAGTTTTGGAATGTGCAGAACCTCAGGGAGAGTTCTAATCCTTCCATATTTTAGCAACAACTTAACCCTTCCATGTCCCATGATTTTGGTTGTCGTGTCATCTCCTGGGAATAAATCACCACCATCATATTTTTCATATTCACAAAACCACTCCCTCTGAGGAGTCATATGGTATGAAGCACCTGAGTCGATCAACCATACATCAGGTTCTGCATGTGTACCTGTAGAGTCCAGGTAAACATTACCTCCTTCTTCAGTGGAGGTTTTCACCTCTATGGAAGAGGTACTATGAGATCCCTTTGGTTTATCAACCTTCTTGGACTTGCAATATTTCTTATAATTCCCTGTTTACCACACTTCCAACATTTCCTCAAAGATTTTCCTAGAGACTTAGATCTACCTGTAGATTTAGATCCCCCCCGAAGACTTACCATGATTCTTGTCTTGGGTATGACCTCTTACAATAAAACATCTTTTCTATATGACCATTCATGCTTTTCCACCTCATCTCTTCAGATAACAAGGATGCAACTACATCTTCATACTTCAATGTAGATTGAAAGGTACTACCAATTGCTACAACCAGATTATCCCAAGATTCTGGCAAAGAACATAACAAAGTAATACACTTATCTTATTCTACAACCATAATATTAACAAATATGAGTTGACTTACCATAGTAATAAAGGAATTTAGATGTTCTATCACAGACTCTCCATCTTCCATCCTAAGATGATACAACTTCTTTCGAAGAAAAAACTTGTTTACTAGGGAATTTGATTAATACAAATTCCCTAACTTATCACATAGTTCCTTGGCCGTAGATTCTCTTGAGACATTTAACAACACTGAATCTACCAGGCAAAGTCAAATAGTACTCCTTGCTCTTCTGTCCAACTCATTCCAATCTTCCTTTGACATACCAGTAGGTGGTGTACTAGTAGTTTGTGTACTAGTAGGTTGTGCACCATTCGACTATGTGCCAGTATGTTGCATACCACTAGGATGTGTACCAGGATCCACAACGATCGATCATCCTTTGTCTACAAGAAGTTCCTCCATCTTGACCTTCCATAGCTCAAATTTTTTACCATTGAACTTCTCTATCTCGATTCTATAAGAGCTCTCCATTCCTCTTTCTACACTCAAATCACCACTGCAAAATCTCCCACTAAACCTAGGTTTATCACAGACCTAAGATAAACTTGATCTATCAAGACCGAGCCAAACCCTCAGCAACAAAGGCATCCCTCTAAAGCCAAAAAATGAGCTCTAATACCACATGTAATTTTTAAACCTGTGAAGTAAAGTAATGCATATATATTCTTAAGAAAAACATAAATTAATCAATGGCTCATACACATAGTACATGGAGATTTACACTCGAAACCCTTAACCGGGAGAAAACCAACCTTCCTTGGTGTCGCACCTTTCAACTCTTCATTGTATTAATTTCACCATTCACCATACAATATATACAAGGTTTTAGGTATTTTGTAGCTACCAAAACCCTAATCCCTTAATCTGGGATTAATTTAGAAAACCGCTAAAAATAGAAAAATCTGCTAAAATAGAAAAAAACTGCCCAAAAACAATTTTCGGGGCACTGACCAAAACATTGCATGTAACCAGAGGGGGGAAAACATGGCCCCCCTTGGGACCCCCCCAGGAAAGCGCCTGACGCACACAACACAAAGGGCGAAGGAAGTTGGGATCTTCAGACGCAGTTCTCGAATATGACCTGCCCACACACACACATGCAAAGAATATAACACTGACCCAACACTTATGTCTTGTTCAATCACTGCCCATGAGCGTTCAAGATCAACTCAAGTATTAGTGGTCTCTAAGATGGTATTAAACAAGGTTAAAGAAATTCTAGTCTGATCTTTAAGACTGGGCTCAATACTGGGTTGCCTTGCAATAGGTACAGTCATGAAGAAAAGAAACAATCAAAGAATTAGTAGGAACAATAAAAATATATTCAATGATAATCAAGCATAAAATCAACTAGAGATATATGGAAGATCTCCCCGGTATGGTTGCCAAATAAATTTTCAGGAAAAGATATGTATTTATCTTACTCAAGCATTTTCAAATCTTGCTTGGCTAAGGAAAGATAGTCAGGAATATTACTGTATGTTTATATCCTCAAAAAGTGTTTCCCAGTCCACAAGCATTAGTTACAAGGGCTTAGGCTTATTTTTTAAATAAAATATTGCTGCAAAATATAACATTTTTATATAATTTTCTGAATATAACAGATTGCAAAAGTAATTGTGGAGATCAAAAGAAAAAAATACCAAGTCACATATTAACACAGATGAGACCCCCCCCAGGAAAGTGCCTGGCGTACACAACACAAAGGGCAAAGGAAGTTGGGATCATCATACGTAGTTGTCGAATCTGACGTGCCCACACACACACATGCAAAGAATATAGCACATAACCAACAGATTTTATGTGCCAAATGATCAGGAGTTGAAAATTTTGTTACTGTCGGAGATGCATAAAATTCTTTATGCTAGGCACCTAGGCTACTAGAAAAAAAATTGCAACGGTCAAGAAGCAATACTATTGGCTAGACATGAAAAACGAGGTTCTTAATTTTATTGATAGATGCCTTGAATGTTAAAAGGTCAAGGATTAACATAGACACTAGTCTAGTTTTCTACATCCTTTACCCATTCCTGAGTGGAAGTGGGATGTTGTAACCATGGATTTCATTACTAAGCTTCCTAGGACTGCTAAGGAACATGATTTTATTATGGTAGTGGTGGACAAGCTTACTAAATCTTCCCATTTTATTCCATTAAATTCAACTCACAAGGTAGCCAACATTGTTGATATATATATATATATATATATATATATGAGAGAGAGATTTCTAGGCTACATGGGGTACCTAAGATAATTGTGTCTGACAGAGATCTTGTTGGAACAGACTATTTTGGGGTAAACCACTAGGGAATGATGAGAAATCGACGCTCCATAAGGCATAGGAAAGCATCGTGTCGATAATTAAGGAGAATAAGCGTAGAGTCAAAGCAAGGAATGAAGATCGACCATGCGAAGGAAGTTACTATGTGGACAAGCCTAATCCACTGGGGTAAGGGTTTTGGTATTCAATGTAATGGGTTTTTCCCCACATTTTGTAGTATAAATAGATTTTGTATGAGGGAGATAGAGTATGTAGGTATGTTTTGAATAGTTTCAAGTCGTAGTTACTAGTTTTGGTTAAGAGTTTTGAGATGAGTCTGTTTTGGAGTTGCAAATGAGGGTTAGGTCACAAGTTATGGAGCTTGGGGCGATGTTGGCCAGCCTCACCAGTAATAATACCTATGATGTAATGCACACAATTCCATATTTTGATGAATAAAAATAAGAATCATAAGATCTTTGTGGACGTAGCCTAGGGGGCATGAACCACGGTAAAATATGGTGTCTCTATGTGTGTTTCTCTTATGTGTTTCTTTGAGATTCTTTTATGTTGAATGAATACATGCATCTGTTAGAGTTAATTTATAGTGTGCATGAGATTAGAGATGTTATATTATGAAGAATAAATTCTAAATGGTGAATGATATGGTAGAATGCATGTTGAAGAAGAAGAAGTATAAATATGCCTAACATTCCCACAAGTTCCATCCCTTCCATGACTGCAGACAGTTGGGTCATGCAATCACCCATAAGCCATATCGGGTGAGACTATGTTGTGCACTGTGTGAGTAGTTTTTCCTTCTTGTTTACCAGAGGGGCCGATGGTTTCTAGGTTTTTGTTGGAGAACTAAGGTAGAACCCGAGTCAACCAATACATCAAACAAATGGTTATGTTGTCGGTTGGAACTCAATAGATCGGATTGGAGGGGATTTGATGAAGAGAATGTAGTGGTAGAAGGCGATGTTTAGGCCATGTAACCCTAGAAAGAAAGATATTTAAATATGGTTGGAGACAAAGAAACTTGAGTTTGTGTAGAAAGATAATAGAAGCTCCAGGTATACACTGCGACAGTATCTGCAAAGGCATGTGTTTATTGATTTGCGTGAGACATATTTTTGTTATTTTCTAGAGTTATTACAAGAGTGGTTATTGAGTTTCAAGGATACTCATCCAACTAATCAGATAAGGCCAATAGAGTGGACTACTGATAACATCACTTGGTTAGAAAGGGTCAATAATAAATTCACGTGCACAATGGATTTTTGGTTAGATAATACTATTGCAGGGTTTATTACTAAATTTGTAGACAATACAACGAAGTCATATACTATTGCAGAGAAGGAGTTTCTGAAGGGACCAAGAGGAAGATACATTAGGTCACTTTACACGTTGATCAAGATCTTATTGCATGATAAAGGAGTGATGACAATGGAGTCAAACAACTAAATCACTCTTTGCGCATGGGGGAGATGGGGGAAGCACTAAGGAAGATCTGAGATATGGAGAGGGATCTGGATGGATGCCGGGAGAAGGAAGAAATGGAACCTATTATGATGGATGTGGAACATACCAAGGAGATAATGGGAGTGACATGCAGGTGACGACCCTACCAGTATAAGATCAATAGAAAAAAATGGAAGTAGTCAAGAGAGAAGGCTTGGACAGTGATGAGGAAGAGGTAGAGGATCTCCATGTGACGGGGAAGATTGAGAAAATCTTGCGCACCACATATGAGAGGAAAACCAAAGGTCAAGGGTCTGGCGCAGAAGAAGGCTTTCCATTCCATATCTAAATTAGTGTGGAACCCACAACCCCATATGCGACTAAGACATCTGAAGAAGAAGAAACGTTCAAACAACAAATGATTAGTGGTAGAATATGTTTAGTAAGACATGGGTCCAGTGGAAATTCAAGAAGAAGTATAAGTTCAGAAAGTAGCATTCAAGTATCTACAATACGCAAAGGTGGTGCTACAACAAACTTCACAATGGATGGAAAAGATCCAACTATTCAGTTACCAGAGTTTCGGGGATAAGGGTCAAATGACCCAGAAACGAATTTGTTCATTTGTGAGAAGATTTAGGAAGCCAAGAAGATTACAGATAAATATACAAAGGTTGCACAGTTGGAAATCACATTCAGAGACCATGCATTAGACTGGTATATGGGTCTCAAAGTAAATAATCCAACGAGAGAACCTACAACTATCACAGATATGAAGAAGCAATTGATCAATAAATTTCAGAAACCAAGTTCAGAGGATCAGTTCATGAATGAAATGATAGAGATTAASAAGAAGTTGGSTGATTYAGTCTGGGACATTGATCATAATTTCAAGAKGMTAAATGGTAAGTTGAAGTACCCTATTATTGATAYGAAGCATAAACATKTATTTGTTAAYTCTTTATTGGCACAGTTGAAGTATCCTTTGAGGAAGAAAAAGTTCCAAACCCAGGCTGAGGCCTTGCAAGGAGATTTGCAGWTAGAGGAAAATAAGTATAAGCATACACATCCATTTGTGGAAGAGATGAGAGAAGATCTAAAGAAATTAACATTTTAGTAGAATCATAATAAGGGAAAGGAAAAGAGGGAGKATTTTTGGTGCACATTTTGCAGAACAAAAGGTCATCATAAGAATGATTTCCAAAAMTTTGCACAATACTTGGGGACAAGAATTTTAAATCCTTTACACCTAGGAGGACCTTGCTGTGAGATATGCAGAACACATGGACATGATCCCTACCATTGTCCCATGATGCAGAAGTATCAAACAGTACCAAATACTACATTCTGGAAATTTTGCAAGTCACATGGACATGAAGACAAGGATTGCAGAACCTTGGAGATAATGAAGGAGAGGAAATCAGACACTTATGGGGTGCAGTTTGAATTAAAAATGGAACAACCTGCACAACAACCGCAGTATAACAACACGAAACAATTTGTCGTTCCACCATAGTAAAATAATGTGCAACATTTTGGAGCACCACCACAGTATAACAATGCGCAAAAATGTGCAATGCCACCACAATAAAATAATGTGCATCCATAGTATAATCAGACACCACAATATAATACACTATGCGAGGACAATCAAGGAAATAGAGAAGGCTTTAGCTGAGGATCTTATGGAGGAAGAGTATTTGGAGGAGGTAGAGGACCAGTAGTTTTTCACAATTTTCAAAAACCTTCACACTATGTAAGAGATTGTGCACAACCACCTACGACATGTATGTATTGTCGTGCAATAGACCATGAGACGGAATATTGTCCAATACTTCTGGTAAAGATACAGAACAAAAGGAACCAAAACAATCAAAATGTCCAATGGATTTCTATGAAAAACATAGAAGAGGAAGGGAAGAATATCAACATAGTTACTAGAGGTGGAGCCAAGACAAGAGAAGATGCAGCAAAGAAGGATCAATATCAATACCAGTTGGCTAGGAAGAACACAATGCATGAACAAAAGTTTGATGCACACAAAGAGAAGGAGACATTCAAGGAAGCTACACAAGCAATTTTGAAAGAGAACATTGCATCAACTTCAAGAATGAAACCAATATATCATATATCAATGTATGATATGCCTCCATTGTTTGATCAGACTAGTAGAGAACAACCATTAGAACAAGTAAGTAATATGATAATTTTTTTGGGTCTTGTGTGAAGTTGTTGAATGATAAAATATCTTTACAAGTATTACAGAATCTATTATAAAAGTGAAAATATGGAGAAGAAATGAAGTTAGATCCCAAGAGATTCAATAAGGTTCGTAAGAAGAGAAGAACGAGTAGATAATTCAGGTTGAATGAAAACATTGGAGATTTCAGTATGGGTGATATTATACTAGACTTAGGGTCTGAAGTAAATGTTCTTCCGAAGAAGAGATGGGACGTTATGGGAGAACCTACATTGAGATTTTACCTATTTAGTTGAAGATATAAAATCAACATAGAGTGGTGCCAATTAGTATATTTAAAGGGATACCAATAGATATATATGGAGAGCACACAATGACAGACTTTGAAGTGATTGACATAGTAGATAACACTTTACCATATCCAACATTGTTGGGGCTGGATTGGGATTTTGATAATCAGGCTATTATTAACTTGAAGAATAGGAAGATGATATTTGAATCAAGAGAATATAGAGTGATTGTGCCATTACATCCCTAGAAAGGAGGAATGTATGTTGAACCTATGACAACTAATTTCATTACAGAAGACATAAACCAGCTTTACAAAACTACCGCACATGAAGAGGATTACATCAACCCAACTGGATATGGAATGCTAGGAGCATTAGTTCTTGTTCCTCAGACTCTGACACATAACTAGAGAAATGGAAACAACAATTACATGAGTTATCTACCAGAAGATGTGCTAGAATAACGCGTGTGCTAAGATGGGTTGGTACAGAGGTAAGAGAATCTCCTACTTTCTATGGCCAGAATGACTTAGAAGAATTTTTAATGAAGTTTGAATTAACAATAGTAGAAAATAAAAGGTTGATAGTTTTGGATATTTCTTTTAAAGATACACCTGCATGGTGGTAGGGTACACATAAAGAGAATATCAACAACTGGTATCAATGCAAGAGGTTACTGCTCATCATATTCGGTGCAAAGGAGGATCATAGATATGTGGAGAAGTATGATGGAATTGGACAAACTAGAGAACATGTAAAAATATTTATAATTCAATGGATATTAGTACCACCAAAAGAATGGCCACATCATTTTATTCACACATTAGAAGGTGTTCCAAGGAATTTTTACACATAATTAGAACAATGCAGGGAAACTGTAAGTTGGGAAGAGATGCAGTAGAATTTGTGATCACATTTACAATTGAGAGTGAGAATCCATAAATAGATACAACAATCAGGATGGTAAGAGATAGTATTTTTGAAGAACCAGAAGTGTATATTGTGATAGCTTATCAGAACTAGAAGTGGATATTGTGACAACTTATCAGAACCAGAAGAAACAAACAATCAGATAGTTTCTACAATGTTATCATGTCATAGAAGAAGAAGACCCAATAGAAGAAAACCCGCACAATATCCAGATCCGAAAAGTGGAAGGAGAGAGAGAGGTAGAAGGTCCAAAGCTAGACTCAGAAGATTATGGTGTACCACTAAATATCAAGAAGGTAAACTTTGAAACAATAGAAAACCCAAAGATTGCAAGAATTGAAGATTATTGAGATAATCATACTGTAGAAAGAATCACAGAGTTGTTGAGCAAGTACAGTGAGTTATTTCCAGTGATGTTCTCGAAGATGAAAGGAGTAGCAGGAGAACTTGGAAATATGAATATCCCTTTGAAACCAAATGCTAGACCTATAAGACATATACCTTATAGGTTAAATCCAGTGTATAAGAAGAAATTGACAAGATAATATAGGTTGGTGTCATAGAAAATGTGGAGGAATCATAATGGATCATCCCTATGGTAGTAATAGAAAAGAAGAAAGGGGGAGTAAGGATCTATGTAGATTTGAGAAAAATGAATGATGCTTTCCTACATGATTATTTTCCTACCCCATTTACATATGAAGTTTTGGAGAATGTAGGAGGTCAAGAAGTGTATTCATTTATAGATGGATTTTCAGAATATCATTAGATCAGGATAGCATCATAAGATATACATAAGACTACATTTGCAACAGAATGGGGATCATATCAATATACAGTAGTTCCATTTGGGTTGAAGAATTAACCTACAAGTTTTTCAAGGGTAGTAGTAGTTTCCTTTAAGGACTTTATTCAAAAGTTTTTGGAAGTCTATTTGGATGATTGGCCAGTGTTTAGCTTATTGAAGGATCATGTGGAAGTGCTAATATTGATGTTAGATAGATTTAGACAGTGTCAATATTCATTGAATATTAAGAAATGCATTTTCAATGCACCTTTTTGAATCTTGTTAGGGCATGTGGTGTGTAAATAGGGTCTGCTAGTTGATCTTGCTAAACTTGTTGTCATAGTTAACTTACCACCACCTAAGTCTGTGCGCCAATTAAAAATCACACTTGGTCATATAGGATATTATAGGAAGTTTATAAGAGGATATGCACGGATTACTACGTCAATGGAGAAATTGTTGAAGAAGGGCATTAAGTATATGTGGAATGATGAATTCCAACTGAGTTTGGATATTCCGAAGGAGAATATGGTGACAACACCAATTTTAGTGTTTCCATATTGGGAAAAGGAATTTCATGTGCATGTGTATGCATCTGCAATAACACTTGTAGCGGTGGTAACACAAATAGGAGAAGGAGATATAGGTTACCCTATAGTATTCAAAAGAATGAAGTTATCAGATTCAAAACATAACTGCAGTACAATAGAAAGAGAAGGGATAGCCATGATGTGTGCATTGCATAAATTCAGACATTATTTGTTAGGTCAACACTTTAAGATGTTTAGATATCATTCTTCTCTTAGATATTTAGTCAATAATCAAGTGTTGGAGGTAAGAATATGCATATGGCTACTATTGTTCAAGGAGTTTTACTTTGAAGTTGCAGTGAAGCCTGGAAGATTGAATACAGGGCCAAATCATCTATCTAGGATAACTAATGGGGAGGAACCACGTAAATTGGAGGAAAACTTCCTAGATGCACAACTATTTTCAGTACATATTGTTGTTGAATATCTTCCTAACATTATTAAATTTTT
>JASDQU010100114.1:79181-90324 GCA_032191745.1 Picea mariana
AAGTGGATGAAGATACCATACAGGGATGGAAAGAACCATGTTAGGAAGGGTAAGGGTCACAACTACCTGCAATTCTTGGACTCTAGGTGGGGGGTAGAAGAAGGGAATTTGGGTAATGGCTTGAGGGACTGTCTACCAAACCACGATTTTACCTTGGATGGAGGGGGGGGGAATCAGGGATAAGTGGTGCAGTGGGGTTCTCATGGAATTCCTGAGGTAATAGTTCTCCAACTCGTGAAACCTAAATGTGAGGAGGGGCCGCGGTGGGAGGAGTAGTGTCTTCGATATCTGTTCCACTAGAAGATACTACACACACTTGTTTTGAAGGGTGTAAGAGAGGTGGTGCTCCATGATATGCCCCCAACAAGGATGGGTCCTTGAAAATTCTAGGACCCATGTTGATGACCAAATAAGCATCTGATCTAGTGCAGAAAAGGGGGAGAATGTTATCAATGTTTGCAGAATGATTAGGCTCGTAATGTGTAAGTTGGTCGATGGTGATGATTTTCCCGTTGTTGGGGAACATCATTGCTCAAAAAATAGAAGAGGCTACCTCCTTCATAGAATACATGTATCTACATCTGAAGAAGATATTGTTATCAAGTGGGGTGCCAATAACTTCAATATCGATGAGGATGGATTTTCCCCCAAATTCTATAGGGGCATTTTGGAAGATCCCTTCAGGAGATGATGGTCAACCATCATGAGCTCTCAGGGTGATGGAAGATGGTACTAGCTCAAGTGAGCCATGTTTTTTCCATACTACTTTGGATATGATGCATGTGGATGCACCTTCATCGATGATACGCTGATGAATTGTGATGTTCAAAATCTTAACTGGTATCTGGAAATGTACCAAGGCGGGGAGACATGGTTCTCCACTATCTAGATCAAACATGATGAGTCTAGTATATGTTGGGTCGACTATCCCCAAGGCAGAACAAAAGGATTTCCACTGAGTTGGACAAGTTTGGGGGACCTCCAATAAAGACATGGCTATAGGATATTGTGCTAAGTCATCAACCATAATGTATTTATGGGCTTCCCTAGCATGAGGGTTATGTACGTTATGTTGCAACGAGGTACAGGGTATACGAGGGTTTGGTTCAATGTTAGGGCATGGAATAATTAATGGTTGTCTTGTGGTAGATGAATCCTCTTTCAAGGTGGTTGGGGTAGATTCAAAGGGAACATTGTCTTGTTGACCACGTGTTTGCAGAAGAATCTCTTCTTCGCTGGTAGGGAGGATATTGTGATCGGTCGTATTTCTAGATTGATTGGGACCTAGGTTTTTATACTGCCCCATTTGGGGTGGGGCAAGGTGTACCTCTTGTTGGGTATTCATCACACCTTGGTGTGGAATGGAGTTTTTCAAAACAATCGAAGGTGGTTGTTACAAATACTGTTGTGGGGCCTACTGAGGCGTAGGCGACACTAGAGGACATTACATGTTCATGGATTCTTTCATTCGTTTGAAATCAACAATTTGGGGGAAATGGTGAGTATAATGTCCATACTCACCACAGAGAGTGCAAGGGAAGTTAGTCCGAATATTATTTTCACTCCCTTGTCTAAGTTGATTGTTATTGTTTCCCCCTTGGGGGTTTCGGTTGCCTTGATTTTAGTTTCCCCCAGTGGGAGGGTTTTGTTGGGGGTTACCTCCTCCTAGTCTCAGGTTGTTATTGTTTCGGTTTTTCCTTTTCTTCTTGGCATTATTCAACAAATGGGTCAGATTTTCTGTATTCAATTGTTCAAAATTATGAAGTTGTTGAATGGGAGAGGGTTGAACAAAGTTAAATCCGCCATGTGGTTGTCCTGGTGGAGGAGCAACTAGCTGTGGAGGACCAGGAAATGGAAAATATGGATTGTTTTGTGGAGACGATCCATATGGAGTGTAGGAAGTTGAAGTGCTTCCACTAGTATTAAGGTTGTATGTGGAGGTAGAAGGTGAACCCATACTTTGTTGAGAGGTCAGACGCATCATGGGTACCGGTGAGGGTCCACCCATTGGTGGAGGGAGAGAAAAAAGATATGATTGTTGGTAAGTGGGAGGAGGGTAATAAGACATCCCTCCATATGGTTGTGGATATTGATGTGCACCATAAGCAGGTGATGGGTGGCCATAAGGGTTGACATGGTTCATAGAAGCAATCAACCCATCCATAGTGTGGGACATCCCAGGTTTGTCTTGGCCAAATGGTATGGGTCTAGGTGCATCAGGAAATATTGTGTATAATTAACCTTGTTGGCACAAGGGTAGACCCAGGGTTCAACACTTCAGAAATGCACCAACAAAACCCTAACTACTGGCCCTTTCGGCAACACCTTTGAAGCAGATGAAGTCTCACTCGAGGTAGAGGCAGGGGTGGTTGCAGGACTCCAGTGTCTGCAACTTTAGATAGGATACATATCTATGATTACAATACTCTAACAAAGCACTTAGAAGTTGTCATTCATTAGTACTTTAACCTTTGTCTATAGCGTTGACAAACGCTAATTACAAAACAACACAGTATTCAACAAGATTCAACACATTTAAGCACTTAGCATAAAGAAACAGGTCAGATATGGCATTCATTCTCATTATTGAGCACTCAACTATTATATCAAATGCTTCTAACATTCATAAAGATAACAACACTAAGCATAAATCACATCAAAGGCACAAAGAAATAATCAAAATGCACAAAGAATCCATAACACATGATATACGTGGTTCACCCCTAGCCTGGGGCTACGTCCACCAACTCTTCATCTTCTTTATTATCTTTTGTCAATCATCTACATGCACAGAGCCATAAGTTCCTACTCTGCATAGGACAAGAGATCTACATGCACCTCGCCAGATGCTCCTTCACCGAGTTCGGTTACAACACAAATCATTTACACAATCTCTTACATTCACTTACACTTAGCCTAACAATTTTCACACAATAAGCACAAAGAATGTACAACTATCACTTGCACTTATCACATCATCACACGGATGCCTATATAGACTCCTCTTACATCGCCTAGACATCTATTTATACATTACAAAATGGGCCTAAACATAGGTAAACCCATGGGCTGACATCCCCATACCCATTACATAAGCCCAAAACCAAAAAATGCCCTAAAAAGGGGTTGAGATCCTGCAATATCTGCTTCGAACTACACTCTGCCTTCGACAGCCTGTCGAAGTCCCAAAATAGGTCAAACCTGACCAAGGATCTCCAAGACTTGGTCAAGGGCCAACAGGCCCCCAACAATCACCTGTCACTCATCCCGAGTCACTCTAATATGGGTAGCTCTGCTTGAAAATCCTCGAGCCTGGATCGAGCTGCTTCGACCTGCTGCTTCACTAGGGCCTCCTGCTCGGTGAACTCTTGAATAATTTCCTCATTCGTAGGTCCCTCTAATCACTGTTCGAATGAAGTGACTACTTGTTCCAGCTCTTTTCCTCATTGTTATATCTCCTCAAATAGTTGGCAAGCTACATCCTGGACTGGCTAGAGCCTCTGAGTCACTTCCATGAATTTTCTCTCTATGGTATGGAATTGTTGTTAAGAAGTGCGTTGCTCCTAAGATATTTTCATTCTTTCAACTGCTGACAAGAGCTTCAGTTGTTCCTGTACTGTCACTACTTTGTTCTTTGCTTCCTGGAGCTGTGACTCCAGTGTCTTCAATTTAGGGTCCTCAGTAAGCCGCTCATAAGTCTGCGCACTTCTACTGCTAAGTTGTTGACATTCCAAAGCTAATGCCTTGATCCTCTCAACTGCACTTCAAACAGTGGCTTCTCTTTGATCTCACACATCTTGCGGAGTACTTGGTACTGTTTATAGTTCTAGATATTATATTCTCTGTTGAAGCTGCTAGATAGCTTCATCAAGCTATGCTACTTGATGCTCCACTAGGTCTTCCTTCTTTTTCTCTAAGCCCGGCACAGAGTGAAGTGATCTGTTGACTGCTTATTTTACTCCAACCTGCTCCATGAGCAACTTTTCTTTCTCATGCTAGATCTGTGCCTTTTCCTATTCAAACATTGTTTGGAGGGAAGCCTTCTCCTACTGCGCAACCCTATGTTTCTCTATTGCTTCCTCTTGTGATTACTTCAGGGCCACTGTGGCCTGTTATGTTTCTTCCTGTGTGCAAAAAAGGTGGGATTTAGTCGCATTATCTAGTTTGTGGAGTTGGGTAGGCTCATCTCCCAACTCTGTTTCTTCTGATGGAGGGGGCAAGGTGGATACTGTGTGGCTGGAGTGAAGGGCCTATTGTACCCCTCACAATTCTGCTTCAATTTTATCATACATGGTCTCTTGCTTAGCTTCATTTCTCTGCAAAATCTCTTCTGAGGTGTCTGATACAAATGCAATGATAAAGTCAAAGTCATCGAGTGTGAGCACATTCTGCAGCTTGGTCTTACTAGCTTTTGACTTCTTCCGTGATGTGGGTTTTGTGGGAGAAACCTTTCTTTTGTGAGATGGCTCTACGTATTTAGGGGGATTCTATGGAGGTGTTACTTCACCTTGCTTCTGTTGATCTTCTTTTCCATTATTCTCTTCTCTATCTACTTCGTCATCATCTCCTCTAGGTGAGTCTGAAGCAATTTCTTCTGATGTATTTTTCAGTTGATGGACTTCTTCTATCTTCTTCCTTTTGCTAGTTCTAGGTGTATCATTCCCTTCACGAGTGAGTCTGAAGAAATTTCTTCTGATGTATTTTTCAGTTGATGGAATTCTTCTATCTTCTTCCTTTTGCTAGTTCTAGGTGTATCATTCCCTTCACGAGTGATCATCGGGCTTCTGATTAGTTCAGGATCGGATAGTTTTGTGGGGTCAACAGGGATAAGGAGCTCTGCAAGCCACTCCTTAGTTATTTCTTCTAAGTCCTCTTCTATGAGTTTGTAATAACTCTGTTGTACTTATTTGTGTTTGCCTCTGCGCGTAGTGATGTAGATAAAATGTTTGTCTACATGGAACTTCACAAATGGCCTAAACCTATGCAGGGTGTTCAGCATTATACGTGGGATAGCCTCAATAGCCTTCTTTAACTACAGGTAGTAGGTGTGGAACACCACGTTTGATTGCCATTTTTTCCCCATATCACTTGAATACTATAGTGAAGTGAACTTCGCAGATAAGGGTTCAGATGGTTCTAGTTCATGGAAGGTATCACCTTTCGGCATCTCCCAAGCTATGAACGTGATGAGTATCAACAACCAACTAAAATGGAACTCATCACCCTGATCCTGGGCTTCGCGGTAGTCTTGGTCTAACTGGTTCACTAAGTACTTTGCCCAATTCATCTGTAGCCCCTCCATGCATTTCTCTGCCTACATGGGTTTGTTCTTCCGGACTAGCTTATTGACAATCAACTGGAAAGCAAGGCACACTGCACCATTCTATATGGAGGCTACCTTATAGCCTCGCTTCCCCATCTCTACATCAATGTATGTATCCTTAATCTTCTGTGCTAAGGCGCGGTCTACAACCTTCCCTAGGTAGAAGTCTTGCGGGTCTGATCCCTGCATGCTCAATCCATTGATCTGATGGATCAACTTCGTATTGATAGTGATGCATATGTCTAGCCATAAATAACCTCCATGGAAGCTCGCCAGCAGAAGCTTAACACACGTGTTAAACTCCTAATGCCTTCCAAAATGGGGTATTTTCATTACATTTAGGATGGTGGACTGCGTGAGGTTCATAGTCCATGGTTGGGGGATTATCCTCAACTTCTTCCCCTTCGTTCTAGTCAAATACCTGTGAGGAGAGATCATGCTAAAGTTCTTGTGATCCCCTAGGTTAAAGTTGTTGATATTTAGTGTCATGATCTTATTTGGCCGAGGCTTGCCTATGTGTATCCCCTTCAGGAGGTATGCAGTAACCAAAGTGTAGTCGAAGTCCCTGGGGACACTGTCATGATTCACCGCATCGGCCAGAGGTGGGATGTAGTCAGGCAGGATGGAAGGGATTAACTTTTCATTTTCCAAGTCATCTGGATGCTTGGTTATTTTCTCATCTGCAACTCGGGATGGTCCGGATCCGCGGGTAGTCGACGGGGAGGCTTACACTCCTTGCGTCGATGAAGCTTGAACTCCTATGGACATCACTCTCTCTGCCATTAGATCAATTAAAATTTCCTCTACTGAATTTTCCACGGTGCTGAGCTCGTTCACATACACGCTCGAGATCGGATATCTCAGGTTGATGAACAATTTCTCAATGCAATAGAATGGATGGAAAGGTTTCGATAAGCACAACACAGTAACAATGAGTTCTCTTGTTGGCTCGGATACAATTTGCGAAGGTGTTCTCGGTGCAACAGTCAATGGGATAAGTAGACAATGATGTAACAGATCCTTCCAATGGACAAGAATCCTTCATCAATGTAGTTTTTTCCATTACAGCGTGGTCCCAACGATCTGATGGCGAGCTTTCTGATCATAATTGTTGTTCTAATCGTTCGAAAATGTCAATCTAACGGTTATAATGCCTCCAACGGTCATATCGCTCTTCCATGGTGAAGTGCTAATCTGAGTTGCTCTGATATTCTGGTGAAGTTCGAATTCTAGAGACCTTCCTTCTACGAAGTCTTCTCTAGAACTTCCTGTAATTTCTCCAACTTTGCTTTCTTCTTGCTGAGCTTTCTAGCCTTCCTCCCTGTGATATGCATTACTGGGTTCCTCTTCCCATTCTGATTCTTATCTCCTCTTGGCATAGTAACTTCACGTTGTTGATGGTCTTTCATAGGGTTCAAGGCCAATACTTCTTCTCTGTCTAGGATAGATGCTCTACTCTTTTGTACAAATAGGTGTTTCAGGTCTTCTTGTGTTCTTTCAACTTCGACATCCAAATTTCTGGTCCTCAGTAGCTTCAACTTGTTTTCTTGTTCTTCCAGTAAGTGTGTTATTCTCTTAGACATGAAGTCTCTTAGTTCTTTCTTTTTCTATTCTAGAGCTTCCTCTTCTTGTTTTCTTTGGATTTTATCTTTCTCAATCCATGTTTTTCCTAGCAACATAGCAAATGGAGCATTGTTCTCAATAAATTTAACAACCTCAAATTCTTCTTTTGTCGAAGTGCCATGAGAACTCATAGATGTCTGGGTAAGTCTTCCACATAGGGTTATCACCTTTCCTCTAAATAATCCTATTCCTCCCAATGAAGGAATCATAGCATGATTTCCTAAAATTTCCCAAGTACTTTCTATCATGACATTCACCTATTTTTCCTCGTCCAGAACACAGTCTATGTCGAAGTCTCCTATTCTTGTTTCGATGCACTTTTTCTATTTGAAGATCTCTGATAAGTTGATATCTCTGTGGTCATTCAAGGTTTCTTTCATTTTTGACAATACAGTCTATGATCATTTCTGGGGTTCTGCCTCTTAATTTTTGAGTCTTTCTCATGTTTATCTTGTTCCATGTTCATTCTTTCAAGTTTAGCAATCATTCTAGGGAATCTAGAACATCATGGTCAATAGCTTTACAACAAAGACAACTAGGTCTTCTATCAAGGCAATACTTAGAAAGATGGACTGGCCTTCTACAGCTGTAACAAAGTATTAATCCTCTCTTCCTCTTAAATGATCCCCAACCTTTCTTGTACTGCGCACTAGGATTGTGGTAGCTAACCTGCAGAAAATTATTCCTAGGATCCTGCATCCATTTGTTAGTCCAAACATTCTTTCTATGCATAGGAATAACATATCTTTCATTATTTCTATCAGATCTACTCATATGAAATCTTATTTCTTCTAATGGTGCCCTAGTTTTTAGACTAGGACAAAATTTATCAAACATACCTAGATCCATACTGTCAAAACAAAAATTTCCAATTATCTTACCTTTATCAAAGCACAAAGATTTCAGATCTTACCTCTTTAATAAAAATGTTTCACTGTTCTTACCTCTTTTCATCAAATCTACCACCTTTATTAGCACAGATCTTTGTATTCAAGTAGAATACTGTGCACTAAAGAAATAGATCTACGCATAGAGCTTTCCTTCTTTTCCTCAGTTCCCAACAATCACAGTTTCACGTTCCGACAATGGAACCATTTGTTGGAAAAAGGGCAGACCCAGGGTTCAACACTTCAACAACGCACCAACAAAAACCTAACTACTGGCCCTTTTGGAAACACCTACAAAGTAGATGAAGTCTCACCCGAGGGAGAGGTAGGGGTGGTTGCAGGACTCTAGTGTCTACAACCTTATCTAGGACACAGATCTATGATTACAATACTCTAAAAAAACACTTAGCAGTTGTCATTCATTAGTACTTTAACCTTTGTCTACAATACAGATAAACCCTAATTACARCACAACACAGTATTCAACAAGATTCAACACATTTAAGCACTTAGCATAAAGAAATAGATCAGATCTGGCATCCATTCGCATTACCGAGCACTCAACTATTATATCAGATGCTTCTAACATTCATAAATATAACAACACTAAGCATAAATCACATCAAAGGCACAAARAAATAATCAAAATGCACAAAGCATCCATAAGACATGATATACATGGTTCACCCCCAGCCTGGGGCTACATCCACCAACTCTTCGTCTTATTTATTATTTTTTGTCAATCATCTATATGCACAGATCCATAAGGTCCTACTTCACATAGTACATGAGATCTTTGTGCACCTTGCTAGATCCTCCCTCCTCGAGCTAGGTTACAACACAAAGCCCTTACACAATCTCTTAAAGTCACCTGCACTTAGGGTTGCAAGTTTCACACAGTATGCACAAAGCATGTACAAGTATCACTTGCACTTAGGACATCATCACACAAATGCCTATATTGTCTCCTCTTACATCGCCTAGACATCTATTTAAACATTACAAAATGGGCCTAAAAATGGGGAAACCCATGGGCCGACATCCCCATACCCGTTACATAAGCTCAAAACCCAAAAATGCCCTAAAAAGGGGCTGAGATCCTGCAATTTCCGCTTAGACTTGCGCTCTACCTTTGACAGCTTGTCGAAGTCCCAAAATAAGTCAAACTTGACCAAGGATCTCCAAGACTTGGTCAAGGGCCAACAAACCTTATTGAGCATAGATGAGGTTAAACTATTGGGACTTGTTGATGGCTTCCTCTTCTGACTGAGCAAAAGTGGATGATACATCCTTGGCAATAATAGAGACAAGTGATTTGAGAAACCAATCAATATGTTGTTCTTTGGTGGTTTCTTCTTTACACAAAATACGTCGCCAACGCCATTCATGGATGTGGTTGGCTATATGGGTAGAAGTGGTTTGTTTGAATTCAGAGATAAATTCTAAGCCAGTATCGTGGTGAACTGGTAGTTGAAAAAATGACAAAAAGGCATTGGCCAATAATTCAAAAGTCACATGGGACCCTGATTTTTCATCCACATACCATTTGGCTGATGGGACTATGAGGGTTCTTTGAAATAACCTCAAGCGGATGGAATCATACATGATGTTGTTTGAAGAGCACCATAACTGGAAGGTCATAACTTGGTTTGGAGGATCTTCCCCCAGTTTTCCTTCAAACTTTGGAATATCTGAAGGTAGTTTGGTAGGCATATTGGGCCATGTGGGGTCATGTAAAATGGGATCATTTGTGAGTTTGGTCAAATAAGGAATTTTAAGGGATGCCAAGTATGGCATATAGATATTTGGTAGAGGATTAGTTCCATCCATTGTGTGAGAAGGTAGTGGACATGTCCCTTGAGAGATATTTGGTGGGGTTTTACTTCTCCCTTGAGAAGAAGTTTGACCCCCGCCTCCTTGTGGAGGAGAACTAGTGGATGGATGGCCTTGGGAATTGGACCCAAACAAAGTGGAACCAAGTAAATTTGATCCCAAAATACTATCACTCACAGGGGTGTAATATAGTTGAGCCGATGAGTTGGCAACACTAGGGACTCCTCCTAAAATAGGAGGGAGATTCTACAAGCGTTTGGAATGATGGGGATTATGTGGTTCCCCTATGTTTTCTGACTAGCAAAGTGAATTGTGTGAAAATGATGACAAGAGAGAAAAAAATGAGCAATAGCTTTGTATATTTTGTACCTTCACAAGATAGTATAACTCACAATTACATGTAATCAAATGGACATCATACATAAATCAACTGTAAAATAAAGAAGCACATGGATAGGTGGATTTTTTCTGCATGGGGGAACAATAAAAATAAATGCTCGTGTCCTAAAATACATATCATCCTTCCTCTCAAATAGCAGTGGGCCTTCCAATAACACTCAACAGTGGGGTTTGAAGCCACAAGAAGAGGAACTAGTGAAGTTTGAAATAATCATTTATAATGAGGGGTAGAAGGTGCATATCTCGAAAGAACTGGAAATATTTCCCAATAGCCACACAAAATTTTATCAAGGTGTGATTGCAACCCACAATAGCCATCTAGGTAGATGCCCTAAGTTTTGGCCACTAGGTACCTTGGTCAAAGTGCAACATTTAGATTTTCGGCCTCAGAAATGGTTCAGAGGATGAATGCCCTTCCAAGAGTTGGGGGACTCAAGGAGGGATGTGCAGAACAACCAAACCTCGACCTTCGACCCTTCACGAGTATATATGTTCCTTATGGTGTAGGAACACTTGACTTGGAGGATTTAAAAGTTCCCTATTTCTCAACTTCAATTGTTTGGAAATGTGAGAACCTGATAACTAGGGGTTATTTGGATGCCTGCCCCCTGAAATCCTACCTAGACTAAAAAAATTATTTTGGCACCTCCTGTGGAGGAAAAATTAGTGTGTTTTTAGAAAAAAAATTAGATGTGGTGGGCTGAGAGATTGGGGGTGTGGACCTATCTCATTTGAATTAAATGCATGTGGATAATTTCCAAAGAAGTAGAGGGATGTTTCAGAATTCCTTTGGAGAAAATCGACTTCAGCCTCTAGTATTCAAAATGGAAATTATGTGTGTGAGGAGTGTCTTTGTGTGCAAGAAAGTGACAAGTCTGAAAAGATTTTAATAAGTTAAGTGTGATATTGCAACATGTGGAATTCCTCTGGTCCTTATAGATCTTCTTACCTAGCTTACTATGTGTCTTTGGTACAAACTTGTAGAATATTTAAAGCCCTAAAGAACTAGCAATGCAGACATATGGGTCCTTTACAAATCCTTTAAACTCCCTAAATGTTTTTTTTTTTTTTTTTTTTT
>JASDQU010100114.1:101642-111812 GCA_032191745.1 Picea mariana
ACTCTTGCACACTCTCTTTTTCTTCTTCTCTCCCCCCTTCACACTCTCTTTCTTCCTCTCTCTCCACCCCTTGTATTCCTCTCTCTAAATCTCACACTTTCATGCAATCTCTCTCTCTCTCTACCCCCCCTCTATGTATTCCTCTCTCTTGCTCTCAAACTCTCACACACTATAGAAAGTTTGGTACATCGCAAGGAAATAAATGGCCTTGACCTAGACATGTCAAGGCCTACACCTAGACCTATACATGGAAAGGCATGGAAATACCTAGACCTATACCTATACCATAGACCATGACCCAAACATATATGATGACCATGATGTAGTCCATGACATATACCTATACCATTACCTAGACCATGACATAGACCTAGACCATGACCTAGACCTATACCATAACCATGAACATGACCATGAACTAGAACATGACCTACATCTTGATCTAGACCATGACCTAGACCCCCCTAGCTCCATCTAAGCCTAAGAATAACCTATACTCGACCCTTAACCCCCTCCACACTTGACCGCTAACTGAATTATGCATATACTTCTTGTTAAAGGCCCTACAACCCTTGCATCCACATCATTGTGCTCTAACCATTTCTCTATGATTTAAAACACTTCCAATCCTAATCCCTTAGGTTGGGCACTAATCCTTTCCCAACAAGAATCTGTGTGCTTTCCTATAATGATCACAGGCTTTAGCACGCGTGCATTCCTATAGGGAATTTTTATGTTCCAAGAACACTCCTCAACCTCTTCTATCTCAAAGGGAAGGCATGGAATGGCATGGAAATTCAAGGCATGGAATGACATGGAATGGCATGGCATGGAAATGAAAGGCAAGGCAAGGCACAGAAAATCGAGGTGTGTGCTAGAGGTGTTAAAAATTAAAAATGACAGGGATGGGACTCAGAGTGTGGGATGGAAAATTTTGTTCCTAAAATCAAAATTAAATTAGTTTGAAGTTCGACGAGTGGGTGACAAAAGGACTAAAAATAAAATAGGGCAGAGCAGAGAGGAGATAAGAGCATTGGTTCTATGGTCTGGGAGAAAGAGAGGAGAAAGAAAGTTGAGTAGAGAGGATAATATAGTGTTAGTTTTCTAGGTGGTGGAGGTAGGTAGGTATCATAATTTGTTTTATTTCTTGATAAAATATTTTCCTTGAAATATGAGTGAGTTTTGTTTTATTATTTCATTTGCAGACGTCGATGAAATCCAAATGTCTTATAAAGGGGAGGTAGGGCTCACAACAAATAAAGGATATGTGTAATAGAGAAATGTAGCCTCACCTGTAAGGTGAGTGTTAAGTTTTTCTTATTCTTCCAATGGAGTACTTATACGCGTACTTATATGAACATGACCATGAACTAGACCTATACCATGACCTAGACCCCCCTAGCTCCATCTAAGCCTAGGAATCACCTATACTCTACCCTTAACCCCCTCCACACCGAATCTGTAAGTGAAATATGCCTATACCTCTAGTTTAATATTGATATTTTATGGATATGACCATTCACCTACTGTTTAATAATGATTTCACATGGTTTAATGATGATTATGGTACATTGATTCTGCTTTTTTTTTTTTTAATATAAGAATAATATTTTAGTGGATTCAATATTCTTTATATGGAATATTTATCCTTATTTGAATGTTTTTTTCATTTTTTTTTAAATAATTTTATCTTTCACATTTCTTACCTTTTTAGTGATTTGATTTGATTTCATTGTTAGGTTTTCTCATGTCTCTCTAGGATTTACCATTGTTTGATTTTGTATTATAAAAAATCCATGATTGACATTTTTTCTTATGAGATTGGCATAAATTATGTATTACTGGAAAAATTATCTATTATCTATTATTGTTGTCGTTATCCATTTACAACCTAGTAACAAGCGTAAAAGGTTAAGTTTCCTGATTTTGTATTGTTCACAATCAATGTTCAACATTCCCTAGATTATGTATGACGGAACACTAATCTATATGTACATCTACCATCTCTCTCTACCCCTCCCCATCAGTCTTCCTCTCCCACCCTCTCACACTCTGAAACAATATTGTTATCATTCTTATAAAATCATTAAATAATATTTTGAACCAAAATCTGATGCCGCTAAATGTCAATTATTTTTGTCTTTGTTAAAATATAGAAGTTTCACTGTTGTTAGGAGAATTTTAGGCATTGAAATATTCAAAAGTTTAGAGTCAAGTCGTCATATTGTTAGAAACCTTGTGGATATTTTTCAAATAATTGGTAAGAAATATCATTCTAAAGAACGTAATGCAACCCAACATGTCTTGTCACAATCAATTGTTAGCAAGATCACAAGAAAACATTGTCTTCTCCAACAAACCTCTCATCTCATGAAATGCAATATCAAAATCCTTAGAAAGTATTCTCATAGATGAGATAGCCTTGACACAGGTGGCCCCACAGATTTTTGGGCCTTTACTGGTAGGCTACCTCATTCTGACATGAAGTTAATTGGAGTAGTCAAGGGACTAGTACATGATTTCTGGCATGAAAACACTAGGCCTTATTCCAACATAAAAATGTACTAAAATTTAGAAGGGGATATAGGGACCGTGAACCCCATATTAAACACTTTCTTGACATTACACAGATAGAATTGTATGAGACATTCAGGACAATACATAGAGCACTTAACTTAGTCCAAATATATTTTCATAAATGCAAGACTTGGTATGTTTGAATAAACATGATTCATAACACATGTTGTTGTAGATATCACATTGAGTATGGTTATTATTATGACACACACACACACACACACACACACACACACACATATTTCATGTATTAAATAACACCCTTTTGTAGGAATTCTCAGTTATATTTTTTCATCATCATCTAGAGACTTTATTCATAGCATATTGTGTACAAGGCTTGAGGGTTGTGTTAGCATTGAGAGTCACCCTCAGACAACTAGAGGATAAGTCCAGTACCCATCAAAATGTAAATGTATTGAAATGGTTTGAGTAGGTGGATCCGCAAGACATTAAAGAAAGGAAAAGACAACATATATCACTGCATATCAATGATGGACCATTGGGCTATGGAGTCATAAACAATATGCTCATTGAAGCAATTTAAGGTCCCTATCAAACAAAATGTTTGTATAATGATGGAGACAAGAATAGAAGAATAACATAAAGATGAATGTTTGCTAACAAAAGATCCTCTTTGCAGAGATAATTTAGATGTGTCTGAACAATAAAGAATGATAAATAAGCAAGATTACAGCACATCTTCTACCGCATTAGGAATCTATCAATCAAAGGAAAATTTTAATCCTTAAAATTTGTGATACGTTCAAACAAGATGAAGAATAGAATAGAGAACATAAAATAAAAATTTGATGAAACATCTCATATGGATCTTCAATAACAATACAATTTACAAATACATGCCCCTCCAACTTACAAACTAAAATATACAATCATAAACATTTCTCAAAACTTCCTCCGGTCTTGGGCCAAACCCCCCTCCTCCCTTTTCATATCATTCATATGATGTATTTATAGTCAAAACAGTAGACATGTATTGCTTCTTGGGCGCCTCTTCTACAATGTCGTATGTCTTCTCTTGTATGTCATGTTCCTTCTGTCAGAAGGAAACTTTGGTTAGTATGGGCATGCAGGAAAATATTCCCTCTGTTATATTTTGGGTTGACAAATTTTGGTCTCCTATGCTAGACCCTCCATGCTTCCATTTAAGGGGGTAGTCAATTGTTCAACCACCAATCCTTCTTTCATTGACTGATTTCTCCTTGGGATCGAGACAAGGCCTAACGCCTAGTTTTTTGCCACACAATGCTCTCGAATTTGTCCCTATATAAGCATTTGATTGTGGAAGCTGCCAAGGGAGGTTTCAGTCCACACCACTTTTCCCCCCAAAATCCACCACCAACTACCACATACCAATTTCGCTATACCATGGTTTTGATTGCGGGACCTCTCTAGAATTTTAACATTCCGGCATGTTCTGTCCCTCCAATGAAGTGTGGTCATCAATTTGATGCAAATCCACGATCTGGGAAACCCTGCTATTTTATTGCCCCCGCTAAAATTCATTCATCTACTAATTCCATAATACTTTTAATCCATGCTTAGAGGTGGAGCCAATTTTGGCACTTGAGAGCTTTGAATGGTGAGTAGGGATACCTCCCGAAGGACGATCTTACAAATCTGACGTGGTGTCCTAATGCTATATAATGTCATAGATAGTGATGGATGACTTCCATGCATTCAGATGAAAAACACCTGTGGAGTTGATAGGGCCTGGAGCAACGTTTCATCTTGAAGTTACTTTAGTACATTGGATCTTCGAGACTTTGGGATGTTTGGATGTAAATCTCCCAAAGTCACTTTCTCCCGGTTGACATGGAAACCTCTCATTAACTTCAGGATTTTAGGCCTTCTAGTGATACTGCTGCAAAGATCAAAGGTTCTTGTTGATTTGAGATAAACGGTCCACAATTACTTCGAGAGTTTAGGCTTTGAGCCTTTTCAATGCACAACTTTTACTATCCTTCAGAGCACCGCATTTTCAAAGTGAGATATTTACCTCCATGTGTCCTCTTGTTTTGGATGGCCGAGATTCACTTTGGGAGTTCGGGCTTCGGGCCTTTTCAATGCATATCTCCTACAATCCTCCTAAGCGTCGTATCCCCGAAGTGAGAGATCTATCGATGCATGTCCTCAGCGTTCAATGGATTAGATTTACTTCGGGACTTTTGGATGGAAATATCTCGAAGTGACTTTCTCCCGGTTGACGTGGAAGCATCTCGTCACTATGGGACTTTGAGAGATTTTGAATGTAGGCACGAGTATCTCGCGAAGTGAATTTATCCCAGTTGACGTGGCAACCTCTCGTCACTTCAGGACTTCGAGCTTCATGAGCTTTTGAACGCGGGCATGAATATCTCCCAAAGTGACTTTCTCTCGATTGATGTGGCAGTCTCTCGTCACTTCGGGACTTCAGAACTTTGGGGATTATGTGTAGTCTTTAATCCTTGCATGAATTTGAAACTCTGACTGCCCGAGAACCGTTTCTGAAATGTACATGGGATCTCCTCTATTGAAAATTGATCCTGTCTACTTGCTTGTATTTCAAGCTCAAAATGGACTGCTCTGAAAGTTGTATTTCTCTCATGGATTTTCCCTGTGCAAACAAAGGACTTGGACAACCTGCAAAAACTACATATGAACCATGACAACTTCATGTGATAACATTGGCTCCATAGAGGATGGCATGCTCCCTGTGAGTTGTTGAGAACAAGCAGCTTCAGTGTCTTATCCTAGGGCTATGGGGTCACTTATTCAAATACTAAAAGAAAATTGAAAACTGAAAACCTCGCACACGAGCTTATTTATATACAAGATCCTAATCTAAATGACGTTTACAATGGGATAGGTGAAAACAAACTTCCACTAGAGCTACTTAAGTATCTTCCTAACTGGAAAATTTCTTACTCGGCCACTGATCAACAAGAGATAATAAAATTGTGACAACAAATTAATTACATTCTTCATATTACCTCCCAATGTTCAAGGTATGAAAAATATTGAAGGCTTCAATACATGGAGGAAATGAAACTCCATGTACTCCTCTATAGGGTCAGAAAATAGGTGATAAAACTTACTGGGTTGATAACAAAAAACCTTATTTTCTTTACAGTTGCTCACATATGGTTGAATGTATGTTGCAAGTATAGGTGACTGAATGGTCGATGTAGGTTGTTGTTCCACTTTCCTTTTATTTTCTTTGAAAACATATGCTAGCTGATTGCAAGAAATCTCCTCATGTATATCAATGAATGGATGTTTCTCTTTAACATGTTGCTCTTGGTAAAATTTCTCACTTTCGTTAGAAGGATGGATACTAATGATTTTTTCTTCCAGGAAAAAAAAACCTCAGCATCTTCATCATTTTCTCCATAATGATCAAATAAAGGAGGAGTCTCAAATGACATATCAAGAGATATTTTCTGCCCAACATGAGAAAATTGTTCTTCATTGTTAAAAATAGGTTGCCTTTCAAGATTCAATCCAGGAAGTAATATATTATCATCACCATATGAGTCAATGATAGGATACTCATATCTAGGTATTTTAGAGACAGGGCTATGAAGAGTATCATCTTCCAGAACATACTCAATTTCTACATTTTCCTTATAAAAACACCAAACAAAATTTCCATCTGATGTAGATTAACATCGAAGAGAAAGAACATATTCCTCATCCGAGGAATCTTCTTCATTATAATGGCCTTCATAAGAATCAATTATATCTTGAACACAGTCTTTATACTCCTCACAACAACTGTGACAAATTAACTCAGAGGAATAAAACTTTTGACAATGAATATTGAAAACAACATGAAACTATTTGAGTGAAGAAATGATAGAAGGTTTCATAGAATGATACCAAATACAAACATCTCCTTGAAGAGAGTACATAAAAAATTTCATACATATTTCTTCATGTTGGATGTCAAGCTGCTGGATCAAAGCATGAAATTCTAGAACATGCTCAACAGGGTTGTGATTATCACCTTCATAAAATCTTGGCACCAGATCTTTCCATTCATCAATTTGAGGCACAAGATGCGGATAACCAACTATGGCTGAGAAATTGAGTGGGGAAAACCTCCTGGCCAGGATATCCTCCATATCCATTTAACTTGTCTCAAACCAGTGGAGTCGCCAATATATTTCCAAACAATGGAGTTGCCATGGTGAAAGATGAGCAGTCTAAACAATGTGTCCATCTTCAGTTCACCATCTAAAACTGGATCTCTTCGTTGTCGTTATCCCAGGGAAGATATCTTCACTTTCGTCCCCAACAATGACACCATTAATGTTAACACTAAGAGTCACCCTCAGACTGCAAGAGGATAATCCCAGTACCCGTCAAAATGTAAATGTATTGAAATGGTTTGTGTAGGTGGATCAACAAGTTTTTAAAGAAAGGAAAAAACAACAGATATCACTGCAGATCAGTGATGGACCATTGGGCTATGGAGTCATAAAAAATCTTCTCATTGAAGGAATTTAAGCTCCCTATTAGACAAAATATTTGTATAATGATGAAGAGAAGAATAAGAGAATAGCATAAAGACAAATGTTCGCTAAGCAAAGATCCTCTCTACAAAGAGAATTTAGATGTGTCTGAATAGTAAACAATGATAAATAGGCAAGATTACAATAGATCGTCTAACACATAAGAAATCTATCAATCAAAGGAAAATTTTAATCCTTAAAATCTATGATATGTTCAAACAAGATGAAGAATAGAACAGAGAACATAAAAGACAAATTTGATGAAACAACTCATATGAATCTTCAATAACAATACAATTTACAGCTACATGCCCCTCCGGCATACAAAATGAAATATATAATAATAAACATTTCTCAAATCTTCCTCTGTTCTTGGGGTGAACCCCCCTCCTCCCTCTTCATATCATTCATCTGATGTATTTATAGTCAAAACAATAGACATGTCTTGTTGCTTGGGCGCCTCTTGTCCAGTGTCGTATGTATTCTCTTGTCTGTTATGTTCCTTATGTCAAAAGGAAACTCTGGTCAGTATGGGCCTGCAGTAAAATCTTCCCTCTATGGTACTTCAGGTTGAAATTTTTTTGTCTCCTCGGATAGACCCTCCATGCTTCCATTTAAGGGGGTAGTTGATTGTTAAACCATTGGTCCTTCTTTCATTGATTGATTTCTCCTCAGGATCAGGACGAGTCCTAATGCCTAGTTTGTCACCATGTGATGCTCTCGGATTTGTCCCTATATAAGCACATGATTGCAAAAGCTGCCAAGGGTAGTTTGGGTCCACACCGCTTCGGCCCCCATAATCCACCACCAAATTCCACATATCTATTTCCCTATACCATGGTTTCAATTGCAGGACCGCTATAGAGTTTAAACATTTGTGCATTTTTTGTCCCTGCAATAAAGTGTGGCTGTCGATCTGATGCAAATCTATGATCTTAGAAACCCAAATATTTTAGCGCCCTTGCTAAAATTTATTCGTCCACTAACTCCATAATACCTTTAAACCATTCTTAGAGATGGAGCCAATTTTGGCGCTTGAGAGATTTTAATGCTGAGCAGGAATACCTCTTGGAGGACGATCTTCTGAATCTAACATGGTGGTCTGACACTATATAATGTCACAGCTAGTGATAGATGAGTTCCATGCATTGAGCTGAAAAACACCCGTGAAGTTGGTAGGGCCTGAAGCGACGTGTTAACCTGACGTTACTTCGGGACATTGACTCTTCAAGATGTTTGGTTGGAAATCTCTCGAAGTCACTTTCTCCCGGTTAACGTGGCAGCCTCTCATCAACTTCAGGACTTCGGGCCTTCTAATGATACTTCTGCAAAGATAAATGGTTATTTTTTATTTGAGATCAATGATCCACAATTACTTCAACATTTCAGGCTTCAGTCATTTTCAATGCACAACTCTTACAATCCTCCGGAGCGCCACATTTCCGAAGTGAGATATCTTCCTCCACGTGTCCTCTTGTTTTGGACGACCGAGATTCACTTCGGGAGTTTAGGCTTCGAGCCTTTTCAATGCATAACTCCTACAATCCTCTGGAGTGTCATATCTCTAAAGTGAGAGATTTGTCGATGCATGTCCTCAGCCTTCAATGGATTAGATTTACTTTGGGACTTTTGGATAGAAATATCCCGAAGTGAATTTATCCTGGTTGACATGGAAACCTCTCGTCACTTCGGGACTTCGGGCTTTAGGAAATTTTGAGCACAGGCATGAATATATCCCAAAGTGACTTTCTCCTGGTTGGCATGGAAACCTCTCGTCACTTCGGTACTTTGGGCTTCAGGAGATTTTCAACATGGGCATGAATATCTCCTGAAGTGACTTTCTCCCAGTTGATGTGGAAGTCTCTTATCACTTCGGGKCTTCAACACTTTAGGGATTTTGTCTAGTTGTTAATCCTTTCACGACTTTGAAACTCCAATTGCCCGAGAGTCCCTGATCCAAAATGTACATGGGATATCCGCTGTTGAAAATCGAGCCTGTCTGCTTGCTTGTATTTCAAGATTGAAATGGAATACTCTGAAAGCTGTATTTCGCTCATGGATTTTCTCTGTGCAAATAAAGGACTTGGCTGACCTGCAAAAACTACATATGACCCATGACAACTTCACGTGATAATAGTTTGTATATTTGATCAAAAATCTTTCTTAGATGGGACATGCCCCAGATGCGGTGGAATGACATTACTAAGCATGTGCATCCATGTAAGTGATGAATATGAATTTGGGAGGAAGGAGGTTTCCTTGGAAATATTTAAATATGTCTCATATGATATTGATGAAGGGTAGGAAATAAAAATGATACAATTGGTGACTTCCCAAGTATGAGTATGTGACTTCATGAAGGACTTCATCGAAAAGACACAACAATATKTTCATCATGTCCATGTGGATCGATGGCAAGATGAGCATTTCAGAATATGCAAAGATACATTTCCCCTTGGTACTATYTTATCAGTGGTTGATTTTGCTGATAACGACACCCTTCAATCGCAAAATGAGATTCAAAACCAATATTATCACTCAGAGAAGGTCATCATAATGGTCCATATCACATACATGCATGGGCCAAATAGTAAAGAAGAAAACCGAGTTATATTGAAGGAGTATCACTTCTACATAAGAGATGATCGGTGCCATGACTTACCCTATGTACAACATTGCTTTCAGTTGTTTTACAATAACCTTAAGAAGAAGAACATATATATGGATCAACATTGGATTTGGTCAGATGGTTGCATAGACCAGTTAAAAAATGCTCGTTTATTTCAATGGTTGTGTATGTTGCTCAAACAAATGAAGCTACCACACATTTGGAAGTATTTAAAGTCTGGGAATGGGAAAGGGTAGCATGATGGGGCAGGAACATGCATAAAAAGAGTGTTACATAGACAAGAAATGAATTTCACAACTATTTCCCTCATTCGAGATGTGAAATCCATTGTTGAATGGTGTTCTTCAGTAATGGGAGAGGGAACAAGAACTTGTGAAGATCAATCAAACAAGAAAGGAAATATACATAGATATTTTTGGGAGGTGGTCGATGTATGTCAATCATAGTGGT
>JASDQU010100114.1:111832-136558 GCA_032191745.1 Picea mariana
AGTTATATTGAAGGAGTATCACTTCTACATAAGAGATGATCGGTGCCATGACTTACCCTATGTACAACATTGCTTTCAGTTGTTTTACAATAACCTTAAGAAGAAGAACATATAGATGGATCAACATTGGATTTGGTCAGATGGTTGCATAGACCAGTTAAAAAATGCTTGTTTATTTCAATGGTTGTGTATGTTGCTCAAACAAATGAAGCTACCACACATTTGGAAGTATTTAAAGTCTGGGAACAAGAAAGGGTAGCATGATGGGGCAGGAACATGCATAAAAAGAGCATTACACAGACAAGAAATGAATTTCACAACTATTTCCCTCATTCGAGATGTGAAATCCATTGTTGAATGGTGTTCTTCAGTAATGGGAGAGGGAACAAGAACTTGTGAAGATCAATCAAACAAGAAAGGAAATATACATAGATATTTTTGGGAGGTGGTCGATGTATGTCAATCATAGTGGTATGAATGCAAAATAATCTATGGCACTGGTGGATTCCATGAAGTTCGATGCAATAATTGAAATATGGATGAAAAAACTCTCTTACTTTTGTGGTCCATGTAGTAGTAATGAATGGGATGATTGTGAATTGAAGAACTGGGTTGATAGATGGGATCATGTATCACTCCCCATTGGTCAAAGTATAACTATGGAATTATCCCAATTGGATGGGGGCCAATCAAATATTTCAACAGATTATGATCACGTCTCATATCTCGTATTGCGAGGTTCGATGAAACCTTCTATTAAATTTTGAATAACTATCATCACTGTTTTATTCTTTGGTCATATAGTGGACTCACGTGTTGGTACTCCATTTTTTTCAGGGAACATACATGCGGTGGTTGCACTAAAAGGTAATGAATGGGGAATTGATTATTGGTCGGCATGTTGCTTAAAGGGAAAGAAGACCCTCATATGATCAGTAACAAACTCATAAGGCATTGAATTTCCAATTGGCTCAATGGTTATTAAACGATAATATATTACACGAGATGAAAGAACATGGAATAAAGGTGGTTATGTATTTTAATATTATAGACCAGGTGAAGTTGTATACCACTTTACGAACTTTGATGTTGGTACAAACCTCCAACTACAAACAATTCCAAGTAAGAACTCATTAGAGATATGATACTTCTTGCCTTAATCTAAGCACAAGAAGTTAATGGAGACCATTCGTATTAGAAGTGATCTCAATGGTCTACTTGAATGACCATAGGTATGTAAAAGGAACAATTGAACAAATATTTCATATTTATGAATGATTGAAATGTTGGCTTCATGCTATCGTTTTTATGGTATTCTTATATGTTGTGGTTCTTTTTTGTTGTTAGGGAAATATGTTTACCATTCCCTTTCCTTTGCTTTCCTTGCTTACCTTTCCTTCCCTTTCCTTTCCTTTCCTTGCTTGCCTAGCCTTTGCTTTCCTTGCTTACCCTGCCTTTCCTTTCCTTTCTATGCCATGCCATGCCATGCGTTTCCTTTCCTTGCCATGCCATGCCTTGCCTTGTCTTACTGTACCTTTCCTTATCTTTCCATGCCATTCCTTGCCTTTCCTTGCCATGCTATGTGATGCCTTGCAATTCCATGCCTTGCGATGCCATGCCTTTTGATTCCATGCCCTTCCTTTCCATTCCATGTCATGTGATGTGTTGCATTTTCTTTCCTTTTTGTGCCATGCCTTACCTTTCCTTACCATTCCTTTCATTTGATTACCATTCCATGCCTTTCCTTGCCTTGCCAATCCATGCCTTACCTTTCCATGTCATGCCTTTCCATGCCATTCCATGCCTTTCCCTCACATGCTATGTCATGCCATGCCATGTCCTTCCTTTACATTCCATGTCTTTCCTTGCCATGTCATGCCATGCCATGCCTTGCCTTTCCATTTCATTCATTTCCTTTCCATGACATGCTTTGCATTGCCTTTCCTTTCCATCCCATGCCATGCCTTGCCTTTCCATGTCATGCCTTTCCTTGACTTCCCTTGCCATGCCATGAAATGCCTTGAAATTCCATGCCTTTCCTTTCCATGCCATCCCATGCCATTCCATGCCATACCTTACCTTTCCTTACCTTGCCTTTCCATGTCTTACCTTACCATGCCTTTCCTTGAATTTCCATGCCATGCGATGCCTTTCCTTTCCATGCCATGCCTTGCCATGTCATTCATTTCCATGTGTTTCCTTGTCTTTCCTTACCATGTCATTCCTTTCCTTGCCTTGTGTTGTGTTGGTTTCATCACTTGGGTGAGGAAAACGACAACACTTGCATGTCTAGATGAGCCTGCTAGACAAGACAGAAGTTTGTGAGTGGGTTAAGTAAACCAAACACATGTAAAAACAAAGAAATAAAACTAAAACAACTAACAATTAAATGTTAGAAAGCATGAGAAACTTAGAACCATTAAAATCAAACAATGACCAACATAATGCTACCAATGGATCAATAGATTAGTAGGCAAAACACCGTAGAGAAAAATAGGGACTTATGAGTCCCCTCTTCCTCCTTGGGAGGGCTCTTGAGTTCCCTAAATGAGAGATCTTAATACAATGGAAGAAATGGAAAATGGTGAAGAAAAACAATGCCTATTCTCTCAAGAGGTGAGTGGAATGACCTATTGCAATGGTGCTTGAAGGCTTCCAAGAGAAAAGAGGATTCCCAAGGAAGAATTCTTGCAGAATAACAATACTATGAAGATCTTGGTTTCTTAGCACACCCATGGCTCTTATTTATAACATTCCTTCAAGGAAATATGTAATTGGTTCATAGTGTGAACAAGGGGCCTTTTAGGGCACCCTCTATCCCTTGACCAACCCCCAAGATAGATTTCATTAGAAATGAGTTTCAAATCGTGTTGGGGGTCAGACTAGAAGTGGTTGAGGGGCCGATAAGATCCATAAATGCGTTGTTAATAGAAGTGTGCAGTTTTTCTCGTACACAGTTGTTCATTGTTCACGTTGAGGGTTGTGTTGGCCTGCTCATACTGCACATTGTGTGCGCGCTTCCTTTGGTGAATCTATGCATTTCAATTTTTTTACCCAATTGTATAGTTTTTTTTCCTTTTGAATGCATTTTGGTGTTGTAGGTGGACTAATTGTTGTTGGAATTGATGTGTTTCTTTAACCATTTGCATGAAATGTTGCAGACAATTTTTCAGTGATAACAGATGCTCCCTGATGTGTGAGGTTAGGAGCATGCGTATAGACAAAATACATCAATTTTTCTTTTGTTGAGAGTGCCATTGTAATGAAGAGTGAAGAGAGGAACTGCAAGAGTGATCTGCCATAGGAAGAGGGAAAATTGTGGGACCCAAACCTTTCTTAGGGAGAAAAATAAAATCTGTGTGCAAACGAGGCGGACATGCCCCATGCTCATGTCATGAAACCAAAATGTGAGATTGTAACTGGAGATGTATGCTGATGTAGATAACTACAACGCCCTCGGGGGCATTTGATAATGATATATGACAATTCCGAATGGTGAACGAGCTCTGAAGTGAGTCAAACACCACTGTAAGAATTGTCGATGACTCATAGGCATTGATGGATTAACAAATTCATAGTTCTTTGGATGATATGAAACAACTGCAATAGTCGCATAGTAAGACCAACCATAACATGAGATTTTGTTGAATTCGAATGTTATGGCAGTCAACAAAATCAGAAAGAAATGATGATTCTCTCTATTCCGTCTGAGACTCCTTATTGAAAAGGTAATGGGAGTCAAGATATTGTTGCCCTTATAGAAACTATGTTGACATTGACAGGAAGGGAGACGTGAATCCAAGAAGCAAAGGTCTTCATGAAATCCATTGAGTAATACATGATATCAAGTACTGACGGGTAACATGAATGAAGTCAAGATGTTGCGAGACTCAAGACTACCCTTGGTTGGGGAACTTTGAAGGATGACTAGAAAAAACCATAAAACTGGATCTAGCATCAGGGGGGCGACTAGATATGGGGTTAAACTATGCCAGAGGATAAAAAAGTGGACAAACTCAGAGATCATGGGGATATGGACTTGGGATACTTGGGGTTCATGAACGATGTCAGGATGAAAAACGTGAGGATGCCCCAACCAAGGGTGACATGGGTTTCTTTTCCAAGGAAATAAAGGCCATCAAGGATGGCGACGAAAAGATAAATAAATGTTGGATACAAAGGATTTTTACAATTACCAAAGAAATAAAGAATAATTTGGGTTGAGTATACAGATACAAAAACGGGTGCCCCAGTGAAAGATGCCTTGCCCTATTAAGATGCAAGTTTATGAAAGAGGAATGGTGGAGGGTGGGGGCCCCATGGGTGGGTTTCTGTATTAGGTAAATGGATGGAGGAGAATCTGCAGATGGGAAAACTTATGGTGGATGAGATGGAGGGCTAATGAAACTGTGGAGGTGCAGTCAATAGAACTGAGATGATATGACCTGGGAGTCCATTTGGAAAGTTTGTAATATGATGAGAAGAAGTATGGAGTTAATTCTCAGAAGTGCATAAGACTATGTGGACTCCCATCCCTAAGGGGTGAAAATTAACATGAGTGTCAAGTGGCCAAGGGGAACTATGAATGGGACAACTCATGTGGGGTAGAGAGTTATCGGGTGATAGTACCCAAATGCAATAGAGGTAAAGGTATTGCAGAGTCGGATGCAAGGACCCCAAAGATAAATGTCAAAGGGTATGACTAGGAGATGAAATTGATTTACATAGGGAATAATTACATGCCAGTGTCGAAAATATACCTAAAGGGGTTGTAAGCTTGAGAAACAAGTACCTGCACACATGAAAACCAAATACTCGACGTGAACGATATCTGATGATAAAGAACATATAACAACTATTTGATCAAATTTAACATGAGCATGTGTACTTGAACATGATGTGAGAAAAATGCCCCTCTGGAGCCAAGTGCAGATGATGTCCCGTGGAATGTGAATGTGTAGATGGCAGAATCAGGATCACGTGGCTGAGAACGGATCAGAAAATAGAGGCTCTGGGATCCTATAACATAGTGTGGAAGTTGGGAAAAGGGGGCTATATATGGTTGGTGGGCCCACAATGCCACCTCATTTGTACCTATCATTGTCGTTGAATTGACGAGAGTGCTCTGAGGATATTTGGAGATTGTGAGAGCATGAGGCTATCGATCCGGGAGTGGTGAGAGACAGGTTAGTGGTCCTATCTTCCTGCATCTTGTGAAATTCTTAATTTGTAGGTAGGGACTGTACGTAGGGTCATACAAGCGATTTTTTGGGTAGGGACCCACCGATGTGTGGGAAAAGGAGTAATACCCACGCATATGTGCGTGGGTATAATCCCTTTTCCAGCACACAATATGTGGTTATTCTTGACACAACCGCGCATGTGGGCGCAAGGAATGGGAAGATAGATGTGCATGAGATGCGTGCCTGTCTGACTGACAGTCGCGCACTCAGGCGTGGCTGTTTCTCAGACAATTGTGCATTAATGTACAACTATGAAAAGAACAGGCATGCACATGTGTGCACCTGTTAATGTGAAATCCGTGCACTAGAGGCAAGGCTAAGTGGTTGACATTTTTGAATTTTTGATGCTTTGTATGGATGATGAGGCTGATCAAGTGTTTTTTCATGGATACAGGTGAGCAACATACTTCGATATCATGATGTCAATGCACTAGAGGGAGTGCGATTGTGACCGTTTGCGGGAGGCAGTGAGAGAGTAATCAAGCATGCAAAGACACTTGGTAGCCTGTGGGTTGCTCAAGTTCTTCGACTGTCCTCTGATACGGTTTCAGGAGTTCCTGCTTCAGTATCTGATTACAATCTGGAGAACTGATCTGTAGTGCTTCATTGTTAGAGGTAAAAAATTGACATTCTTGGCCATTAAGGATGTGTATTTCCTTACAAGGCTCCCATTCCATGGGATGGCCCTTCCTATCAATCCCCATATGTCGACGGAGGATCGAGTGGGTGACTTGGCGGTGCACCATTGTACTGGTCTGAACCCTATGTTGGGTTCGGTCATATAGATTGAGGCTATTGACAACCTCTTGAAGGAGTGCATTGTTGTTATGGTGGTGAGGATCTATGGATCCTTGGGGACTCAGCGAATCACTGGTGGTCAGTTGAGGATAGTAGAGAGGGTCCTAGATGGGGACCTATTTGCATGGGTGTTCTTTTGCACACCAAGATGACGGGACTAGTGAACCAATGTCAGAGATCTGACTCTGGTGACTTCGCTTTCGGGTCTATTCTAGTGGCCTGGCTTCTTGAGAGGGCCCCTCTGTTGCATCCAAGGATTTTGCTCGAGCCCACGGGGAAACAAGAGTCGTGACTAATGCGGTGGGATCATGTGTTGGCTCGAAACGAAGGCGGGGAGGGTGGCCAGTATTTCATGGCCACGGTGGCGCGATTGTGGTGAAAAATGCCACAGGTGATTCTGAGGTATCCATATGTGGGTATGGACTACCGCCACGATCCAGAAATGATGTTGCCTCTTGGAGAGGACTGGGATCAGTGAAGTATGTGTTGTACTTTTATGTTTTGTGATTTTGATAGCTAGCATTGATTATATATGTATATATGGATGTTGAGGCTATATTTGGTGTTGTTTTGTAGATGTGTCACCCCAAGGCCGAGAGGCAAAGGTGGTTGGGGAGCCAACTCGCCGAGGACCAGTGTGACCGCCACCTGCAGAGCTGAGGGTGGGACAGAGGTGGAGACAAGATGAAGCTGGTGTTGGACCAATGAGAGAGTTGCATGCTGAGGGCGGAGTGATGTTGGAGGACCTGTGCCGATGCTTCGAGCAAGTTTTACAGGGTGTACCTTAGGGCATGTGGGCCCATATCTAGGATGAGGATGTCGTGGAGCAGTGTGTGGACCTACCACCAGAGTGGCAAACCCTGATCCCTCGAGTGACAATCACGGGGGCAGCGACGACTGGTCATCTGCCTCCTAGACCTAGAGGGCCCCCAACTGGTGGGGCACCTCCAACTGACAAAGGATCTATGGGGGGAGCTCTTGGGGCACCGTGAGTGCCAATGTTTGTATATATAGGCTTGGTAGCCCATTTTGTATAGTGTAGTTGATACCCATTTTTGTGCTCATAGGGGTGGGGGGACTCACTGGCCTACGGGCGATGTATATGTATTTTTGTAAAGACTTATGACACTTTTGATGATATATGTGGATACATGTTGGATCATTCATGTTTCTATGTGTTATTTTTTTTATGTATGATGTATTTTCTGTGTTGTGAGAAAGGATGATGCTTATGTATAAAATGATGTTTTAATGTGATAAATGCTAATCTAATACTAGGTTAGCCATGTTATCTTCTACTTGATTAAATTGACTTGGAATATGTGTAAATGTGATTGAATCAAAGTTGCGAGATAAGATTCTAACTTGCAGGTATTTGCGAAAGAGGCAAGGATCACGAACGTGATATACATTATTGAGCTGCAGGATGACAAGTTGGGAATCTAATAGAACGCTAAGGTGACGAATGTGGTGATGAATGGCCTCAACAAGGAGACCAATGAAGATGTCGTATTCAGCTTGGTTTTTGGTGTCCAATCCAAAACATATGCCACTAGAGTGGAGTAGTACATGTGAGGGGGTATAGAGGGCCCAAGCGGCTGAAGCAAGATTCTAGGTCCAGTGGCTCGTACCGTCAGCGTAACCGATGTGGTAGGATGATGGATGATGCATCTGTCAATAACATGGATGATAGATCATACATGAGGAGTGGTGGTGAAAAAGAGGACTAAAAAATCTATAAATGTGTACAAAGAAAATCCTGAGGGAGGATGGCTACACTCAGGCATAAAACTTCTTCAAGTACAACCTGTTGACGGGTTCTTTGAGAGGATAGCCTTCTGGAGTGGCCAATATGTAGGCACCTTTAGTGAGGTAGTGTTGCACGATGTAGATTCCATGCCATAATGACTCAAATATTCCATGGTCGAGGGTATCGTGGGTGATATCGTAGGCTAACACGAGATCCCCTTCGTTTAATGAGAAAAGTTTGACATGGCGGTCGAAGGTGGATTTGGACCGTTTTTTAGTTGCCTCATTGTTTTGTAATGAAGATCGATGATCTTCATCAAGTGACTCTAAGGTTAGCAAGCATTGCTCCATTACAAAAGTGTCAGGTAATAACTCAATGGCAGTGCGTAACATGGGGATTTTGCACTTGATAGGGAGGGTGGATTTGATCCCATGGACGAGGTGGAATGGTGTAACACCAGTGGCAGTTTTGACTGTTGTGCGATAAGCCCATAATGCGAAAAAAATATATGATTCCAGTTGGTCTTATGTTTGTTGATGGTACATTGTAGCATGGTTTTGAGGACTTTGTTGACATCCTCGACTTGTCCATTGGAATGAGGGTATTATGGGGAGGAAAACTCATGGGAGAAGCCTAACTTTGAGGAGAGTTCTGCAAAGATCTCATTCTCAAAGTGCTTACCATGATCAGACACTAGCTGTAGTTGGACTCCGAAGTGGATAATGATATGGTTAAATGTGGGAATGGATTCGACCCACTTGGTAAAGTAATCTACTACCACAAAAAATGTACTTGTGTCCATTACTAGATGGAGGATGGAAAGTCATGAAGTCTATGCCCCGTTTACAAAAGGGGCCGATTGTGATGACTGGATGTAGACGAGCTGGTGGCGCTTGTGCTTTGTTTTCATAAATATGGAATTTTTCGCATTGCTTGACAACATGGATACAGTCATGAAACAACATGGGCAAGAAGTACCCCGCTCGAATGATTTTTTGGGTGGTGGACATACCTGAGAGTCTACCACTACAAGTGTCATTGTGGCAAGCGTTCAAGACTCTGTCATCTTCGTTGATGGTAAGACATCGATGAAGGATGGTGTCGACCCCATGTCGATAGAGAATGTCTCCGATAAGGAGGTATTGGGGGGCATGATGATGAATGCATCGACGATCATCTCAAGAGAGATGAGACCCAAAATTCTGTGTGCGAAGGTAGACGAGGAGATTATCGTACCAGGGGTCATTGGAGGGGATGAAGAAGAGGTGTTCGTCAGGGAAATCCTCATTGATGGGGAAAGATTTAGCGTCCAAGGGAAAATTCGTAATGAGTTCGACGAGGAAAAGAGATTTCTTTCTTTTGGGACTAGAGAAATCTAGATCGTATTCCTGGAGGATGACAATCCATCGAGAAAATTCATTAATTTTTCATCGACTAAGCAAGTACTGCAAGGGGTTGGAGTTTTCTACGACCTTGGTAGCTCGAAGCAAAATATAATGTTGCAGTTTTTGGACTACGAGGACAACTGCTAAGGCGAGTTTCTCATCATGATCATACTTCAAGGGTGGCCCTGAAAGGTTTTTACTGATGTATTAAATGACATGCGCATTCCCATCAACCCCTAATTGGATGAGGAGTCCTACTATTGAGACAATGGAGGCTGACAAGTAGAGGATGTAATCACGATCATAGTGTGGGGGACTAATCAAAGGGGCATTGGATAGGGAAGCTTTCAAATCATCAAAAGTTGTTTGATCATGTGTGTCCCATAGAAATGGGATTTCATGTCGCAGTAAGCAGAGAAAACTATGCATGTGAGTGGCATAGTCTGGGACAAAGAGACGTAAAAAGTTGGCTTTTCCTTGTAGGCTTTGCATTTGGCGTAAATTCCTAGGTGGTGGAATTTTTGTGATAGCTTGGAACTTGAGGGGATTCATAGTGATGCCATGTTGGGAGACAATGAACCCAAGGAGGCGTCCGATAGTGACACAAAATATGGACTTGAGGGGGTTTAAGAAAATATTGTACTGGCGACATCGTTGGAAAATGATGTGTAGGTTGTCTAAATTTTGAGTTCGCTTTTTGGATCGAGCAGTGAGGTCATCTAAATAAGTGAGGATGATGCGAGAAATAAGTGAGGTCATGGCCCATTGAAACATATCACCTGCATTCTTGAGTCCAAATAGCATGACGTGATAAGCAACGATACCCTAAGGGGTAGTAAAAGGGGTTTTATACTGATCTGCTGGATGGATTTGGATTTGATTGTAGCCAGAGAACCCATCCATAAAGGAAAATGCTTTGTGGCTGACACAATCATCGATAATTTTTTCAATGAAAGGGGTTGGAAAGTTGTCTTTAGGACAAGCATGGTTGAGATCACGAAAATCTGTGTAGATGCGAATAGTGCCCTATTTTTTGTTGATGGGTACGGGGTTGGAGACCCATGAAGTGTACCCAATGGGGTAGATGAACCCGACAACACGTAACTTGTCAATTTCGGCTTTGATAGCCACAACTTTGGATGGGTGAAGGGGGCATTACTTTTGATGAACTGGGGCGACATCGGGCCATGTGTTGATTCGATGTCCAACAATAGAAGGATTGAGGCTAGGAATCTCCATATATGACTAGGAAAAAATATTCTGGTATTCCTGAAAGAGAGATTTGTAAGCAGTGAGTTCTTCAGGGGAGCTTGCGGTGCCAATGGTGATTTCTTCTATGATTCTTGGTTTAATAGAAATGTCAATTTTGACGGTGGGGGAGATGTTGGCCATGCTTCCTTATTCAAAAGCATCTGGGGTAGGGATAGGGTTGTTGAACTAGTCTATATGCCCCGAAGGAATAAAATCCTTGGTTTCAATTTCACACATGGAGGCTTGTGTAGGAGGATGAAAGGCCTACTATGAAAGAAAAAGTGATCGATGGTGGAGCGTATTCCATGGGCAATCGGGCGTAGTGATTTCCTCCAGGATATCGTCGTCGGAGTGAAAAATGCGAGAATACAGGGGATCCTGGGAGGTGAGAGTGGGAACTGTCAATGAGTAAGCATTATTGTCCTCCACTGGTGAGGATGTAGATGGGATATCATGTACAGGGTGCGAGAGGCTGTTGGTCATAAAGTGAATGTCTCGATATTGTGGAGGGTACCTCGTTCGCGAGGTAACTGATGATGAAATATATCTAATATCAGGAATGTGAGTCGCAGTAGGGAGCGGTTGAGAGGGATTTGGCCAAGATGTTTGGCGTACTGTGACTAATGTCTGGCGAAGCTAAGGTAGATCTGGGCAATGATGAGTGTAATGACCATATTCTAAACAGATGGCACAAGCGAATTTGGTTCACAACCCTTTATTTCTTGCGGTGGAGGACTCTGTAGTAGCAGTGGAGGTACTTGGAAGAGTGGTGAGCAATGTGGTTTCTCTAGGGAGCTGGATCATATTGCATAACTTGGGAATAGTAGGACATCTATTAGTGGGGTGTCCTTTTCTTTCGCATAATGTGCAAGGAGGTTGAACTCGAGGAGGAAGTGGAGTTGTGGGATATTTCTTCTTTCGTCTGCCCCCAACAGTGGCAGTGGTGCCAATAGTTGGGGGTGAGGGTAGTGTGGTAGGAGCCTGTATTGGAATCTGCATCAATATTCCCTCTATCTAAGGAGGGAGATATGGTTGAGGAACCATCGTGAGTGGATGAAGATACCATACAAGGATGGCAAGAACCATGTTAGGAAGGGTAAGGGTCACAACTACCTGCAATTCTTGGACTCCGGGTGGGGGGTAGAAGAAGGGAATTTGGGTAATGGCTTGAGGGACTGTCTACCAAACTGGGATTTTCCCCTGGATGGAGGGGGGGAAATCAAGGATAAGTGGTGTAGTGGGGTTCTCATGGAATTCCTGAGGTAATATTTCTCCAACTCGTGGAACCTAAATGTGAGGAGGGGCCTCGTTGGGAGGAGTAGTGTCTCCGATATCTGTTCCACTAGAAGATACTACACACACTTGTGTTGAAGGTTGTAAGAGAGGTGGTGCTCCATGATATGCCCCCAACAAGGATGGGTCCTTGAAAAGTCTGGGACCCATGTTGATGACCGAATAATCATCTGAGCTAGTGTGGAAAAGGGGGAGAATGTTATCAATGTTGGCGAAATGATTAGGCTCGTAATGTGTAAGTTGGCCGATGGTGATGATTTTCCCGTTGTGGGGGAACATCATTGCTCAAAAAATAGAAGAGGCTACCTCCTTCATAGAATACATGTATCTACATCTGAAGCAGATATTGTTATCAAGTGGGGTGCCGATAACTTCAATATCAATGAGGATGGATTTTCCCCCAAATTCTACAGGGGCATTTTGGAAGATCCCTTCAGGGGATGATGGTCGACCTTCATAAGCTCTCAGGGTGATGCAAGATGGTACTAGCTCAAGTGAGCCAAGTTTTTTCCATACTACTTTGGATATGATGCATGTGGATGCACCTTCATCGATGATACACCGATGAATTGTGATATTCTGAATCTTAACTGGTATCTGGAAATGTACCAGGGCGGGGAGGTGTGGTTCTCCGCTATCTAGATCAAACGTGATGAGTCTAGTATATGTTGGGTCGACTACCCCCAAGGTAGAACGCAAGGATTTCCGCTGAGTTGGACAAGTTTGGAGGACCTCCAATAAAGACATGGCTGCAGGATATTGTGCTAAGTCATCGACCAGAATGTATTTATGGGCTTCCCTAGCATGAGGGTTATGTACGTTATGTTGTAACGACGTACAGGGTATACGAGGGTTTGGTTCAGTGTTAGGGCATGGAATAATTAATGGTTGTCCCATGGTAGCTAAATCCACTTCTGAGGTGGTTGGGGTAGATTCAGAGGGAACACTGTATTGTCAACCACATGTTTGCAGAAGAATCTCTTCTTCGCTGGTAAGGAGGATATTGTGATCGGTCGTATTTCTAGGTTGATTGGGACCTAGGTTGTTATACTGCCCCATTTGGGGTGGGGTAGGGTGTACCTCTTGTTGGGTATTCATCACACCTTGGTGTGGAATGGAGTTTTGAAAAATGGTCGAAGGTGGTTGTTACAAATACTGTTGTGGGGCCTGTTGAGGGGCAGGCGACACTGGAGGATGTTGCATGTTCATGGATTCTTTTATTCGTTTGAAATCAACAATTTGGGGGAAATGGTGAGTATAATGTCCATACTCACCATAGAGAGCACAAGGGAAGTTAGTCTGAATATTATTTTTCCTCCCTTGTCTAAGTTGATTATTATTGTTTCCCCCTTGGGGGTTTCGGTTGCCTTGATTTTAGTTTCCCCCAGTGGGAGGGTTTTATTGGGGGTTACCTCCTCCTAGTCTCGGGTTGTTATTGTTTCGGTTTTTCCCTTTCTTCTTGGCATTATTCAACAGATGGGCTAGATTTTCTGTATTCAATTGTTCAAAATTATGAAGTTGTTGAATGGGAGAGGGTTGAACAAAGTTAAATCCGCCATGTGGTTGTCCTGGTGGAGGAGAAAATGGTTGTGGAGGACCAGGAAATGGAAAATATGGATTGTTTTGTGGAGACGATCCATATGGCATGTAGGAAGTTGAAGAACTTCCACTAGTACTAAGGTTGTATGCGGAGGTAGAAGGTGAACCCGTACTTAATTGAGAGGTCAGACACATGATGGGTATCGGTGAGGGTCCACCCATTGGTGGAGGGAGAGAAAAAATATATGATTGTTGGTGAGTGGGAGGAGGGTAATAAGACATCCCTCCATATGGTTTTGGATATTGATGTGCACCATAAGCGGGTGATGGGTGGCCGTAAGGGTTGATATGGTTCATAGAAGCAATCAACCCATCCGCAGTGTGGGACATCCCAGGTTTGTCCTGGCCAAATGGTATGGGTATAGGTGCATTAGGAAATATTGTGTATAATTAACCTTGTTGGCACAAGGGAAGACCCAGGGTTCAACACTTCAAAAATGCACCAACAAAACCCTAACTACCGGCCCTTTCGGCAACACCTACGAAGCAGATGAAGTCTCACTCGAGGTAGAGGCATGGGTGGTTGCAGGACTCCAGTGTCTGCAACCTTAGCTAGGATACAAATCTGTGATTACAATACTCTAACAAAGCACTTAGAAGTTGTCATGTACTTTAACCTTTGTCTATAACGTTGATAAACCCTAATTACAACACAATGCAGTATTCAACAAGATTCAACACATTTAAGCACTTAGCATAAAGAAACAGATCAAATATGGCATTCATTCTCATTACCGAGCACTCAACTATTATATCATATGCTTCTAACATTCATAAAGATAACAACACTAAGCACAAATCACATCAAAGGAACAAAGTAATAATCAAAATGCACAAAGAAGCCATAACACATGATATACGTGGTTCAGCCCCAGCCTGGGGCTATGTCCACCAACTCTTCGTCTTCTTTATTATCTTTTGTCAATCATCTACATGCATAGAGCCATAAGTTCCTACTCCGCATAGGACAGGATATCTATGTGCACCTCGCTAGATCCTCCTTCACCGAGTTAAGTTACAACACAAATCATTTACACAATCTCTTACATTCACTTTCACTTAGCCTAACAATTTTCACACAGTAAGCACAAAGAATGTACAACTATCACTTGCACTTATCACATCATCACACAGATGCCTATATAGTCTCCTCTTACATCGCCTAGACATCTATTTATACATTACAAAATGGGCCTAAACATAGGTAAACCCATGGGCCGACATCCCCATACCCGTTACATGAGCCCAAAACCTAAAAACACCCTAAAAAGGGGTCGAGATCCTGCGATATCTGCTTTGAACTGCGCTCTGCCTTCAACAGCCTGTCGAAGTTCCAAAATAGGTCAAACCTGACCAAGGATATCCAAGACTTGGTCAAGGGCCAACAGGCCCCCAACACTCACCTGTGACTCATCCCGAGTCACTCTGATATGGGTAGCTCTGCTTGAAAATCCTCGAGCCTGGCTCGAGCTGCTTCGACCTGCTGCTTCGCCAGGGCCTCCTGCTCGGTGAACTCTTGAAGAATTACCTCATTCATAGGTCCCTCTAATAATTGTTCGACCGAAGTGACTACTTGTTCCATCTCTTCTCCTCGTCCTTATATCTCCTCAAATAGTTGGCAAGCTACATCCTGGACTGGCTGGAGCCTCTGAGTCACTTCCATGACTTTTCTCTCTATGGTATGGAACTGTTGTTAAGAAGTGCGTTGTTCCTGAGATATTTTCATTCTTTCAACTGCTGACAGGAGCTTCAGTTGTGCCTGTATTGTCTCTACTTGTTGCTTTGCTTCCTGGAGCTGTGACTCCAGTGTCTTCAATTCAGGGTCCTCAGTAAGTCACTCATAAGTCTACGCTCTTCTACTGCTAAGATGTTGACATTCCAAAGCTAATGCTATGATCCTCTCAACTGTACTTCGAACAATGGCTTCTCTTTGATCTCACACGTCCTGCGGAGTACTTGGTATTGTTTATAGTTCTAGATATTATATTCTCTATTGAAGGTGCTGGCTGGCTTCATCAAGCTGTGCTACTTGATGCTCCACTGGGTCTTCCTCCTTTTTCTCTAAGCTTGTCACAGAGAAAAGTKCTCTGTTGACTGCTTATTTTACTCCAACCTGCTCCACGAGAAAATTTTCTTTCTCATGCTACATCTGCACCTTCTCCTCTTCAAACTTTGTGTGGAGGGAAGCCTTCTCCTGCTGCGCAACCCTACGTTGCTCTATTGCTTCCTCTTGTGCTTGCTTCAGGGCCACTGCGGCCTGTTATGTTTCTTCCTGTGCACGAAAAAGGTGGGCTTCAGTCGCATCAACTAGTCTGTGGAGTTGGGTAGGCTCATCTCCCAACTCTGTTTCTTCTTATGGAGGGGGCGAAGTGGACACTGCGCGGCTGGAGTGAAGGGCCTGTTGTACCCCTCACAATTCTTCTTCAATTTTATCATACATTGTCTCTTGCTTAGCTTCATTTCTCTGAAAAATATCTTCTGAGGTGTCTGATACAAATGCGATGATGAATTCGAAGTCATTGAGTGTGAGCACATTCTGCAGCTTAGTCTTACTAGCTTTTGACTTCTTTCGTGATGTGGGTTTTGTGGGAGAAACCTTTCTTTTGTGAGATGGATCTGCATCTTCAGGGGGATTCTATGGAGGTGTTACTTCGCCTTGCTTCTGTTGATCTTCTTTTCCATTATTCTCTTCTTTATCTACTTCATCATCATCTCCTCTAGGTGAGTCTGAAGCAATTTCTTCAGATGTATTTTTCAGCTGATGGACTTCTTCTGTCTTCTTCCTTCTGCTAGTTCCAGGTGTATCATTCCCTTCACGGGTGATCATCGGGCTTCTGATTAGTTCAGGATCGGACAGTTCTACGGGGTCAACAGGGATAAGGAGCTCTACAGGCCACTCCATAGTTATTTCTTCTAAGTCCTCTTCTATGAGTTTGTAATAACTCTGTAGTACTTCTTTGTGTTCGCTTCTGTGCGCAGTGATGTAGATAAAATGTTTGTCTACGTGGAACTTCACAAATGGCCTAAACCTATGCAGGGTGTTCGACATTATACGCGGGATAGCCTCAATATCCCTCTTTAACTACAGGTAGTAGGTGTGGAACACCGCGTTTGATTGCCATTTTTTCCCATATCGCTTGAATATTATAGTGAAGTGAACTTCACGGATAAGGGTTCAGATAGTTCTAGTTCATGGGAGGTCTCACCTTTCGGCATCTCCCAAGATATGAACGTGATGAGGATCAACAACCAACTAAAATAGAACTCATAGCCCTGATCCTGGGCTTTGCGACAGTCTTGGTATAACTAGTTCACTAAGTACTTTGCCCAATTCATCTGTAGCCCCTCCATGCATTTCCCGACCTGCATGGGTCTGTTCTTCTGGACTAGATTATCAGCAATCAACTGGAAATCAAGGTGCACTGCACCATTCTATATGGAGGCTACCTTGTTGCCTCGCTTCCCCATCTTTACATCATCGTATTTATCTTTAATCTTATACTCTAGGGCGCGGTCTGCAACCTTCCCTAGGTAGAAGTCTTGTGGGTCTGGTCCCTGCATGCTCAATCCGTTGATCCGATGGATCAACGTCGTATCGACAGTGATGCGTATGTATAGCCATAAATAACCTCCATGGAAGCTCGACAACAGGAGCTTAATGCAGGTGTTAAACTCCTGATGCCTTCCAAAATGGGGTATTTTCATTATGTTCAGGATGGTGGATTGCGTGAGGTCCATAGTCCATGGTTGGGGGATTATCCTCAACTTCTTCCCCTTCGTCCTAGTCAAATACCTATGAGGAGAGATCATGCTAAAGTTCTTGCGATCCCCTAGGTTAAAGTCATTGATATTTAGTGTCATGATCTTATTTGGTTGAGGCTTGCCTATGTGTATCCCCTTCGGGAGGTATGTAGTAAGCAAGGTGTAGTCAAAGTCCCTGGGGACACTGTCACGATTCACTGCGTCGGCCAGAGGTGGGATGTAGTCAGGAAGGATGGAAGGGATTAACTTCACATTTTCCAAGTCATCTGGATGCTTGGTTATTTTCTCATCTGCAACTCGGGATGGTCCAGATCCGCGGGTAGTCGACAGAGAGGCTTACACTCCTCGCGTCGATGAAGCTTGAACTCTTATGGATATCACTCTCTCTGCCATTAGATCGATTAAAATTTCCTCTACTGAATTTTCCACAGCGTTGAGCTCGTCCGACATGCACGCTCGAGATCGGATATCTTAGGTTGATGAACAATTTCTCAATGCAATATAATGGATGGAAAGGTTTCAATAAGCACAACACAGTAACAATGAGTTCTCTTGTTGGCTCGGATACAATTTGCGAAGGTGTTCTCGATGAAACAGTTGATGGGATAAGTAGACAACGATGTAACAGATCCTTCCAACTAACAAGAAGCCTTCATCAATGCAGTTATGTCCATTACAGAGCGGTCCCAACGGTCCGATGGTGATCTTTCTAATCATAACTATTGTTCTAATCGTTCGGGAACGTCAATCTAACGGTTATAATGCCTCCAACGGTCATATCGCTTTGCCATGGTGAAGTGCTAATCTGAGTTTCTCTGATATTCCTGTGAAGTTCAAATTCTAGAGACCTTCCTTCTACGAAGTCTTCTCTAGAACTTCCTGTAATTTCTCCAACTTTGCTTTCCTCCTTCTGATCTTTCTAGCCTTCTTCCCTGTGATATGCATTACTGGGTTCCTCTTCCCATTCTGATTCTTATCTCCTCTTGGCATAGTAACTTCGTGTTGTTGATGGTATTTTGTAGGGTTCAAGGAAAATACTTCTTCTCTATCTGGGATAGATGCTCTACTCTCTTGTACAAGTAGGGGTTTCAGGGCTTCTTGTGTTCTTTCAACTTCGACATCCAAATTTATGGTCCTCAGTAGCTTCAACTTGTTTTCTTGTTCTTCCAGGAAGTGTGTTATTCTCTTAGCCATGAAGTCTCTTAGTTCTTTCTTTTTCTATTCTAGAGCTTCCTCTTCTTGTTTTCTTCAGATTTGATCTTTCTCAATCCATGTTTTTCCTAGCAACATAGAAAATGGAGCGTTGTTCTCAATAAATTTAACAACCTCAAATTCTTATTTTGTCGAAGTGCCTAAGAACTCATAGATGTCTGAGTAAGTCTTCCACATAGGGTTATCATCTTTCCTCTAAATAATCCTATTCCTCCCAATGAAGGAATCATAGCATGATTTCCTAAAATTTCCCAAGTACTTTCTTTCATGACATTCACCTGTTTTTCCTCGTCCAGAACACAGTCTATGTCGAAGTCTCCTATTCTTGTTTCGATGCACTCTTTCTCTTTGAAGATCTCTGATAAGTTGATATCTCTGTGGTCATTCAGGGTTTCTTTCATTTCTGACAATACAGTCTATGATCCTTTCTGGGGTTCTGCCATAGTCTTAATTTATGAGTCTTTCTCATGTTTATCTTGTTCCATGTTCATTCTTTCAAATTTAGCAATCATTCTAGGGAATCCAGAACATCATGGTCCATAGCTTTACAACAAAGACAACTAGGTCTTCTATCAAGGCAATCCTTAGCAATATGGCCCGGCTTTCTACAGCTGTAACAAAGGGTTAATCCTCTCTTCCTCTTAAATGATCCCCAACCTTTCTTGTACCGCGCACTAGGATCGTGGTAGCTAACCTGCAAAAAATTATTCCTAGGATCCTGCATCCATTTGTTAGTCCAAACATTCTTTCTATGCATAGGAATAACATATCTTTCATTATTTCTATTAGATCTACTCATATCAAATCTTATTTCTTCTAATGGTGCCCTAGTTTTCAGACTAGGACAAAATTTATCAAACATACCTAGATCCATACTATCGAAACAAAAATTTTCACTTATCTTACCTTTATCAAAGCACAAAGCTTTCAGATCTTACCTCTTTAATAAAAATGTTTCACTGATCTTACCTCTTTTCTTCAGATCTACCACCTTTATTAGCACAAATCTTTGTATTCAAGTAGGATATTGTGCACTAAAGCCACAGATCTTTGTATTCAAGTAGAATACTACACACTAAAGCAACAAATCTACGCATAGATCTTTCCTTCTTTTCCTCAGTTCCCAGCAATCACAGTTTCACGTCTCGATAACAGAACCATTTGCTGGAAAAAGGGTAGACCCAGGGTTCAACACTTCAACAACGCACCAACAAAAACCTAACTACCGGCCCTTTTGGCAACACCTGTGAAGTAGATGAAGTCTCACCCGAGGTAGAGGCAGGGGTGGTTGCAGGACTCTAGTGTCTACAACCTTAGCTGGGACACAGATCTATGATTATAATACTCTAAAAAAACACTTAGCAGTTGTCATTCATTAGTACTTTAACCTTTGTCTACAGTGCAGATAAACCCTAATTACAGAAAAACACAGTATTCAACAAGATTCAACACATTTAATCACTTAACATAAAGAAATAGATCAGATCTAGCATCCATTCGCATTACCGAGCACTCAACTATTATATCAGATGCTTCTAACATTCATAAATATAACAACACTAAGCATAAATCACATCAAAGGCACAAAGAAATAATCAAAATGCACAAAGCAGCCATACTACAGGATATATGTGGTTCACCCCCAGCTTAGGGCTACGTCCACCAACTCTTCGTCTTATTTATTATTTTCTGTCAATCATCTACATGCACAGATCCATAAGATCCTACTTTCCATAGGACATCAGATATGTGTGCACCTCGCCAGATCCTCCTTCCCTGAGCTAGGTTACAACACAAAGCCCTTACACAATCTCTTAAAGTCACTTGCACTTAGGGTTGCAAGTTTCACACGGTATGCACAAAGCATGTACAAGTATCACTTGCACTTAGCACATCATCACACAGATGCCTATATTGTCTCCTCTTACATCACCTAGACATCTATTTAAACATTACAAAATGGTCCTAAACATGGGAAAACCCATGGACCGACATCCCCATACCCGTTACATAAGCCCAAAACCCAAAAATTCCCTAAAAAGGGGCCAAGATCCCGTGATCTCCGCTTCGACTTGCGCTCTGCCTTTGACAGCTTGTCGAAGTCCCAAAATAAGTCAAACTTGACCAAGGATCTCCAAGAATTGGTCAAGGGCCAACAAACCTTATTGAGCATAGATGAGGTCAAACTATTGGGACTTGTTGATGGCTTCCTCTTTTGACTGAGGAAGAGTGGATGATACATCCTTGGCAATAACAGAGACAAGTGATTTGAGAAACCAATCAATACGTTGTTCTTTGGTGGTTTCTACTTTACACAAAATACGTCACCAATGCCATTCATGGATGTGGTTGGCTATATGGGTAGAAGTGGTTTGTTTGAATTCAGAGATAAATTCTAAGCCAGTATCGTGGCAAACTAGTAGTTGAAAAAAGGACAAAAAGGCCTTGGCCAATAATTCAAAAGTCACATTGGACCCTGATTTTTCGTCCACATACCATTTGGCTGATGGGACTGTGAGGGTTCTTTGAAATAACCTCAAACAGATGGAATCATACATGATGTTGTTTGAAGAGCACCATAAGTGGAAGGTCATAACATGGTTTGGAGGATCTTCCCCCAGTTTTCCTTCAAACTTTGGAATATCTGAGGGTAGTTTGGTAGGCATATTGGTCCATGTGGGGTCATGTAAAATGGGATCATTTGTGAGTTTAGTCAAATAAGGAATGTTAAGGGATGCCAAGTATGGAATATAGATATTTGGTAAAGGATTAGTTCCATCCATTGTGTGAGAAGGTAGTGGACATGTCCCTTGAGAGATATTTGGTGGGGTTGTACTTCTCCCTTGAGAAGAAGTTTGACCCCCGCCTCCTTATGGAGGAGAACTAGTGGATGGATGGCCTTGGGAATTGGACCCAAGCAAAGTGGAACCAAGTAAAGTTGATCCCAAAATAGTATCACTCACGGGGGTGTAAGATAGTTGAGCCGATGAGTTGGCAACACTAGGGACTCGTCCTAGAATAGGAGGGAGATTCTACAAGCGTTTGGAATAATGGGGATTATGTGGTTCCCCTATGGTTTCCGACTAGCAAAGTGAATTGTGTGAAAATGATGACAAGAGAGAAAAAAATGAACAAGAGCTTTGTATATTTTGTATTTTCACAAGATAATATAACTCACAATTGCATGTAATCAAATGGACATCATACATAAATCAACTATAGAATAAAGAAGAACATGGATAGGTGGATTTTGTCTGCATGGGGGAACAATAAAAACAAATGTTGGTGTCCTAAAATGTGTATCATCCTTCCTCTCAAATAGTAGTGGGCCTTCCAATAACACTCAACAGTGGGGTCTGAAGCCACCAGAAGAGGAACTAGTGAAGTTTGAAATAATCATTTATAATGAGGGGTAGAGGGTGCATATTCTAAAAGAACTGGCAATATTTCCCAATAGCCACACAAAATCTGATCAAGGTGTGATTGTAACCCACAATCGCCATCTGGGTAGATGCCCTAAGTTTTGGCCACTAGGTACCTTGGTCAAAGTGTGACATTTAGATTTTCGGTCTCAGAAATGGGTCGTGGGATGGATACCCTTCCAAGAGTTGGGTGACTCAAGGAGGGATGCACAGAACAACTAGACCTCGACCTTCGACCCTTCACGAGTATCTCTGTTCCTTATGGTGTAGGAACACTTGACTTGGAGGATTTAAAAGTTCCCTATTTCTCAACTTCTATTGTTTGAAAATGTGAGAACCTGATAACTAAGGGTTATTTGTATGCCTACCCCCGAAATCCTACCTAGACTAAAAAAATTATTTTGGCACCTCCTATGGAGGAAAAATTAGTGTGTTTTTAGAAAAAAATTAGATGTGGTGGGCTGAGAGATTGGGGGTGTGGACCAATCGTGTTTGAATTAAATGCATGTGGATAATTTCCAAAGAAGTAATGGGACATTTCAGAATTCCTTCTGAGAAAATCGACTTCAACCTCCACTATTCAAAATGGAAATTATGTGTGTGAGGAGTGGCTTTGTGTGCAAGAAAGTGACAAGTCTAAAAATATTTTAATAAGTTAAGTGTGATATTGCAACATGTGGACTTCCTCTGGTCCTTACAAATCTTCTTACCTAGTTTACTATGTGTCTTTGGTACAACCTTGCAGAATATTTAAAGCCCTAAAGAACTAGAAATGCAAACATATGGGTCCTTTACAAATCCTTTAAACTCCCTAAATGTTGTTTACACTAAGAAATCTTTGAAACTATCTTAGATTTCAATCATTTGGGAATGTATGGGCCCGTTACTTTGACCTTTAAAATTCCATATATTGTTATCTAAACTAAGAAATATTTTTTAAGAAACTATCCTAAGTTTGCAACGTGTGGGCATGTATGGGACCTTACAAAACTTTAAGATGATTTCAAAAAACTAAGAGGAACCCTAGGGGGGGTTTTTTCTCTCCTAAATATTTTTGTTAAGGGAGATAAAATGTCCCTTTAACCACCTTTATAATTCCCAATATCACACTAGGGTGTGAGGGAAGAGCATACTTGAGGGTCAAAGTTAACTTCTATTCCCAATTTAAGTGATTTATGTATGAAAGAAATAACCTCAAATTAAAATTTTACAAGCCAAACAAGCCATCCATGTGGAAACAAAGAAAAAGACGATAATATTGGTTCCTTTTATCCTCTAAGTGCCTATGTTAGCTAACATTTCATATGGGAAAGGACTCTAAGTGTAATGTATTTTCCTTACAAAGTGCATGAAAATAAATATCTGAAGGCTAGGGGCCCTCATACCATTCAGAAAAACCCTTACATTTTGAAAAACTAAACTTATGTGCGGGTTACAGTTATGCCAGGCGCTCAGAGAGCACACAATGCACATAATGCACATAGAAAAGAGGAATGTTTCGCACACAGTGCATAGAGTGCACGTTTGTGGGAAGGAAAATCCACGCACTTCCTGTCATGCGTCGGGGGAGAAATTTCCAAGTGAAATACTCCTTCCTCAACTCTGAATTTTGTCTTTGGCAGGTTGGGATAGGACGATTTTGGTACCTGCAAGACAAAACAATCAAAATGAAGTGCTCTCTAAGCTCAAATAGGGAGGAATTTGTTACTGATCCCCAGTATGGTCACCAATCTATTGTGTCGGTTTCGTCACTTGGGTGAGAAAAAAAACAACACTTGCATGTCTAGATGAGCCTGCTAGACAAGACAAAAGTTTGTGAGTGGATTAAGTAAACCAAACACATGTAAAAACAAATAAATCAAACTAAAACAACTAAGAAATAAATTTTAGAAAGCATGAGAAACTTAGAACCATGAAAATCAAACAATGACCAACATAATGCTACCAATGGATCAATAGATTAGTAGGAAAAACATCATAGAGAAAAATAAGGACTTATGAGTCCCCTCTTCCTCCTTGGGAGGGCTCTTGATTTCCCTAATTGAGAGCTCACCATACAATGGAAGAAATGGAAAATGGTGAAGAAAAACAATGCCTATTCCCTCAAGAGGTGAGTGGAATGTCTTATTGCAATGGTGCTTGAAGGCTTCCAAGAGAAAAAAGGATTCCCAAGGAAGAATTCTTGCAGCATAACAATACTATGAAGATCTTGGTTTCTTAGCACACCCATGGCTCTTATTTATAGAATTCCTTCAAGGTAAAATGTAATTGGTTCATAGTGTGAACAAGGGGCCTTTTAGGGCACCCTCTAGCCATTGACCAGCCCCCAAGCTAGATTTCACTTAGATATGAGTGTCAAATCGTATTGGGGGTCAAACTAGAAGTGGTTGAGGGGACGGCAAGTTCCATAGATGTGTCGTTCAAATAAGTGCATGGATTTTCTCGTACATAGTCGTGCATTTTGCGCACTGAGGGTTGTGTTGTCCCGTGCATACTGCGCACTGTGTGTGCGCCTTCTTTGGTGAATCTACACATTTAAATTTTTGACCCAATTGTATAGTTTTTTTCCTTTTGAATGCATTTTGGTGTTGTAGGTGGACTAATTTCTATTGGCATTGACGTGTTTCTTTAACCATTTGTGTGCAATGTTGTAGACGATTTTTCGGTGATAACACCTTGACTTTCCATGCCTTTCCTTGACTTGCCTTGCCAAGACATGCCTTGTCTTTCCTTGCCAAGCCATGCCATGCCTTGTCTTACCATGCCATGCCTTGCAAGGTGTTAAATTGTCAAACATATGTAATAATCATTGAGCAAAACCATATTCCCGGAGATCCTACAACAAACGATTTCTAGGGAAATAAATAATAGCAGAGGGACCCCACTAGATGAAACCCAATGCCTCAGATCCAATGCAATCAATCGTGAGTTGAAACTCACCTCCTCAAGCTACTCAGGCACATGTTGGCAATTTGGTCAGGGGGCATAAAATCTAAACCAAGTAGCATAAT
>JASDQU010100114.1:154870-177508 GCA_032191745.1 Picea mariana
CAACTCCAAAATGGTTGCATGCATAGTAGTATTCATGTGTTCAGAGTGGTTACACATGTAGTAATACTTGTGTGCATTGAATGATTGTGCACACAATTTTATTATGTGTTAATTCCGTTATTATAACTTGTGTCTGAAGAGGAAAGTTTGTGTGGTGCAATCCAACTTGGGATCATGTGCTTTACCTCATGTGTTTCCATGCAGATTAACATTATAATGTAGAATCAGTGCACTATATTGTTGGAGTGGCATTGCTCAACAGTAAGTTGGGGATGTTACAAAGTGGTATCAGAGTTGTATTTAAGGAGTTTGCAGTAGTGGAGATGTTACAATGTGGTAACGATACCCATCTAGGAGGTTGGGTACGTTATAGAATGGTATCAAAGTGTTTGTTTCAACATTGAGACTATATGGGATGAGTATCTACTTAAGGTAAAAATTTGGATTCATGAGAGGTCAAATTTGGAATTACAGTGTGACCATGGTGAACACAAAATAAGAATGTGCAAGTGTGCGCACTAAATTTTGACATCGTGAGGTGCGGCAATGGAAATGCGCAGAAAAAAATGGTGCATGGGTGTGCACACTAAAAATTTGGGGTTGCACAAAGAAAAATTGGTGGTGCATGTGTAATATTGATAAGCGGTGTAGATGTTAAATATTGACATCACGCATTGGTATGTGTTGAATACCAGTGCACGCATGGGATTCAAAAAGAACAAAGACAAAGTAAAAGGGTTTTTGGGTGAATTCCAAATGACACAATTTACTGGGTAAGACTCATAAATTTGCAAGGGAGCAGTCGATGGGAGAGTTTTGGATAGAGGAGTCCAATTATTCACCCAAATATTTTGAATTAGGACGTTAACATCATCCAAGAAGTCAAAAGAAAGGATTCTGACAAAATTGTGCAGAGTTTTCATGAAGTTGTTGCATGAATTCATCTAACAAATCTTATTTTCTGCACATTTTACAGAATTAACAAAGATTAGATCAGGACAGAATCAATGGAGAGATTGAAAATCATGGAATATGCACCTAGAAATTACATCCATGATGATGAATTCATGGTTTTGTATATCAGTATGGGTATTGATAGTACATAATCCAATGAGCATAAAGAAGGCAAGGTGGAGCACATAAACTTGGTAGAAACCATAAAGGGATTGCAAAAAGATGTCCAAATCTATAATGTTGATAATGAGAGGCTTATGAAATCCAAGGAGCAACAAGATAACTTCAATATCAAGTTGATGCAAATATTGGACATAATAGAAAATAAAATGGATAAGGAGGTAGACTCAAGAAATTCAAGAAGTCCCAGGTCTCATGATGAGATAATAAAAAAAAAAGTGTTGATATGAATCATCACCACTCACCAAAACATTCATTTAGGAAAGCGGATAGTAGCTCAAGTCCATCTCATGTGAGAAAGCATAAGAGAAGGAATGGGGTAGACGAACTACAGGGAGAAATGAATAAGATCAAGCCTCCTACCTTTGATGGTGAGCAAAAGAAGGATGAAGATGTGGAGACCTGGCTGTTGGGCATGAGGAAGTACTTCCAACTACATAATTACTCTGCACAATTAGTAGGGAGAATTGACATCTATCAAATAAAGGGAAAAATACCAATGTGGTGGGATCATTTTGTACAAGTGAAACACATTGATGCGAAGAAGGTTACTTGGAGGGAGTTTAAAATGTATTTTCAAAGAAATACTTAACCAAGCGATACTATGAAAAGAAAATGAAGGAGTTATTTGAATGCAATCTTGGGAGTATGACAATAGATGAGTATGAATGAAGATTCTTAGAGTTGTTGAAATATGTTGCACTCATCAAGGCTGAGCAAGTTAGAATTCATAGGTACCTGAGTGGGCTGATATCATTTACCAATGACAAGATAGAATATGATGACCCCAAGACATTGGAGGAAACTATAAGGTGAGCTAAATGTATCTATTATCAACAAAGGGGAAGACCAAATTTCCAAAAGTCTTGGAAAGGCAAGAATAAAAGCAAGATAGAAAAAAGGAAAAAGGGGACTAAGCCACCATTTTTCAGAAACACTTCTCAAGGAAATCCAACTCTCAAGGAGCCCATAATGACTAAGACAATGGGGAAAAGGCCAAGGAAACCACCTATTCAATGTTGGGGTTGTAGGGAAGACCACATGTATAGATATTTCCCTCACATAGATGAAAAAGTGAGGATTGTTCAAAATTCATAACGAGTTACGATAGTTAAAGACATGGGCATAAAGGTACTAAGGATATACGCAACCCTGGATAACAAACAAGTTGAGTTTCATTCACACATGATTGAGGTGGAATGTAATATTAATGACCAACCCATTTCTATTTTAATTTATTTAGGAACTAGTCATAGTTATCTGGATCCTAAGATGGTGGAAAGTTTCTAATTTCCAAAAAGCAAGCTTGGAAAACCTTGGTTGGTGTAGCTAGCTACAGGAGAAAAAAGGAAAAATAATGAGATGGTTAAGGCATGTTCAATGGATATGAATGGGATGAGCGCAAAATATGATTTGAATATCGTACCTTTGGGCTCTTATGATTGTCTCATTGGTATGGATTGGATGGACTAACATCATGTCATTATAGACTATTACAATAAGGCATTTTATTGCTTGGTTGAGGAAGGAAATTTAAGAATAGTTCAAGGCATTCAAAGAGTTGTAACTATCATAGAAGTTTCATCCCTGCAATTGAATAAAGGCTACAGGAAAGGGTGCCAAGTATTTGCAGCGCACATGGAGGAGGAACCTAAGGATAAAGTGGCAAATGTTGAAGATTGTGCAATACTAAAATAATTTGGAGATGTCTTTAAAGAAATAATGGGGTTTCCACCAAAAATAGATATTGATTTCTCTATAAATTTGATGTCTGGAGAAACTCTTGTATCCTAGACTCCTTATAGGACGAGTATACCAGAGATGAAAGAATTGCATATGAAACTTGAAGAGCTTCTGAAGAAGGGGTATATATGCCCAAGTGTGTCACCTTGGGGTGCCTCAGTATTGTTTGTGAAGAAGAAGGATGGTATGTTGAGGATTTGTATTGACTTCAGGAAGTTGAACAAAGTAACAATAAAGAACAAGTATCCTTTTCCAAGGATAGATGACCTCTTTGACCAGTTGAGGGGCGCATAGATATTTTCAAAGATTGATCTCATATCTAGATATCACAAAGTGAGAATTAAAGAAGAATACATCAACAAGAATGCTTTCAGAATGAGGTAGGGACATTATGAGATCACCGTGGTGGAATTTGGATTGTCAAATGCACCAATTGTCTTCATGTGTTTAATGAATGATATTTTCAGAGAATACTTAGATAAGTTTGTCATTATATTTTTGGATGGCATACTTATTTACTCAAATTCCAAAGAAGAACATGAGAAACACTTGAGGATGGTGATGCAAGTATTGAGAGAACATCAGTTGTATGCAAATTTGAGTGAGTGCTCATTCTACCAGAGGCAAATTCATTACTTGGGTCATATCATTTCATAGGAAGGGATACTTGTGGAATCGTAGAAGATAAAAACCATTGGAGGATGTCAAACACCCAAGAATGCCATAGAGGTGAGATCCTTAATTGGACTTGTAGGGTACTACAAAAGGTTTACTGAAGACTTATAAAATATTGCACACCCAATTACATCCTTGCAAAAGAAAAGTGTGTAATTTGAATTGACTCCAGATTGTGTAAGGAGTTTTTAGCACTTGAAGAGTTTGTTGAGAATTGCACAAATTTTGATAATTGTTGATCCTAATCAAGACTTCATTGTGTGCACGGATCCATACAAGGAAGGTCTTGGCGGAGTCCTTAGTCAGAATGGGCATGCGTTGTGCTACGAATCAAGGAAATTAAAGGAGCATGAAAGGAACTATGTTACACATGCTTTGGAATCGACAACCATAATGCATGCCCTAAATATGTGGAGGCACTACCTCATGGGGAAAAGATTGGAGTTGAGAAAAAAAAATAATGGTCTGAAATATTTGTTTGGACAATCAAGTTTAAATGCCAGACAAAGTAGATGGATAAAAATTCCCTTGTGAGTATGACTTTGATATCAAGCACATCAAAGGAAAGGAGAACAAGGTGGTTGACACACTCAGTAGGAGGGTGCATGAGATGAATGCTACAACCATTAGAATGTACAAATAAGATTTGAGTGACATAATTTTAGAGGTTTCCAAATAATATTAGCTCTATGTGAATGTAAAGGAAAATTTACAACAAGGTAAATTGCAACAAAAATTTGAAGGTTATGAGCTAAACGAGGATGGAATCCTCATGTATAGGCACATAGTTTGTAAGTTTTAAACCTATGAAGTAAAGAAATGCATATAGATTCTTAAGAAAAAAATAAATTAATCAATGGCTCATACATATAGTACACAGAGATTTATGCTGGAAACCCTTAACCAAGAGAAAACCAACCTTCCTTGGTGCCGCACCTTTCAACTCTTCATTGTATTAATTTCACCATTCACCATACAATATATAAAATGATTTAGGTATTTTGTAGCTACTAAAACCCTAATCCCTTAATCTTGGATTAATTTAGAAAATCACTAAAAATCAGACGCAATTGTCAAATCCGACGTGCCCACACACACACATGCAAAGAATATAACACATACCCAACATTATCTGACTTGTTGTTTTCTTTGCATACGGGGGTTCACAGGCTCACATAGTCAACAATTCAGGCAACAATGCCCATTGTTACTCTACACTAGGAGAACTTCTCTGTGCTCACAGACTTTGTCAATGAATCTGCAACATTCTTCAAAGTGTCAACCTTTTCCAGCAACACCTTCTTTTATTCAACCATGTCTCTCACAAAGTGACACTAAACATCAATATGCTTTGTCTTCGAATGATAAGAAGTTTTCTTTGCCAGAAATATTTCACTCTGTCTATCACACTCTAATCTCACTGCTTTTTGTACCAACCTAATACCTTAACACAATCTCTATAACCATATTGCTTCCTTGCTTACATGAGTGGCTTCCATGTATTCAGATTTTATAGTTGAGAGTGCCACTACATCCTGTCTTTTTCTCATCCAACTGATTGCTCCTACAAATAGGTTAAACACATACCCACTTGTCGATATTCTTCGATCTAGATATCTAGCCCAGTATGCATCAACAAACCCATGTATGTCCACCACTCTGTCCAATCCCAGTCTTCCTTGGTAGCACAATCCATAATTGGTAGTGCCATGAAAATACCTGAAGACCCTCTTTACTGATGTCCAATGCTCCTTCCCTGGTTTTGACATATACCTGCTCAAAACTCCCACTGCATGTGCAATGTCCAATCTAGTATAGACCATTGCATACATCAAACTGCCAACTGCACTAGCATACAGAACATGTGACATGTCCTCTTCTTCTTCCTGTGTCTTGGGACACTGATCTGTAGATAAATTTACACCTATAGGAATAAGAACCTTGACCAGTTTACTTCCATGCATATTAAACCTCTGCAATATCATCTCAACATATTTTCTTTGATTCAACCAAAGTTTCTTGTTTGCACAATCTATTTTAATCTCGATTCCCATAATGAAGTTAGTAGCACCGAGATCCTTCATGTAAAATTTGGAGGATAGCTGTGATTTCACCTCCTTGATAACATCCATGTTATTTCCTACCAACAACATGTCATCAACATACAACACTACATAAATGAAGTGATTACCAACCTGCTTGGAATATACATAGTGATCATACCTACTTCTCACAAATCCCAATCCGATGATGTATGTGTCAAAATTTTGGTACCACATCCTAGGTGATTGATTTAGACCATATAGTGACTTGTTTAGATTAAAAACCAACTCTTTATTTCCCTTGACTACAAGTCCTTATAGCTGCTTCATGTAGATTTCTTCTTCCAGATCCCCATGTAGGAATGTTGTCTTCACATCCATCTGTTCCACTCAAGATCAAAATCATCAACAATAGATAAAATAAATCTAATAGATGTTAACTTGGCAACATGAGAAAAAATCTCACCAAATTCAATTCCCTCTACCTGGGAATAACCTTTTTCTACTAACCAAGCTTTGTATTTCTCCACTTTCCCTTTTGCATTAAACTTCTCCTTAAACAACCATTTGCTACCAATAGGTTTTCTTCCAGCTAGCAACTCAACTATATCCCATGCCTCATTCTTATCCAAGGAATCCATTTCTTCAACCATGGATTTCTTCCAAAGTTTACTATCCTATGAATTCATTGCTTCCCTGACAGTTATGGGATCATCATCAGTAATATATAAAGAAAAATTAGAACAAAAATCAGGTGGACTATGCCTTTCTAGTTTCCTTCTTTCCCTCACTGGTCTCCTCAATACTGGGGTATGAGGTTCTTCTTCTTCTTATTCATCTTCTTCAGATGATTCAAATTTTTCATCATCCAACTCAAGTTCTATTTTCTCAGGTTCTTCTTGCCTTGGTAGGAATTCTTGTTTGGAAACATTGTTTACCTCTCTGAAAACAACATCTCGATTGTAAAGAGTATTCTTAGTTTTTGGGTTCCAAATCTTATAAAATTTCACACCATCTTTATAACCCATAAAGATACACTTTTCATCTTTATTATCCAACTTACTCCTATATTCCTTTGGAACATGTACATAAACATCACAACCAAACACTCTGAAATTTTCAAGAGAGGGTGTCTTTTCATTTTTATCATCCAATGTTGATGAGGGTGATCAATTGACCAGGTAACATGTTGTACCCATTTCCTCTGCCCAAAATTCATGTCCTAACTCAGCACCACTAAGGATGCTCCTTTCTTTTTCCATCGATGTCTTGTTCATCCTTTCTGCAACTCCATTCTAATGAGGTGTGTATGGAGTAGTCTTCTGCCTTGCTATACAACACTTCTTATAGAATTCTTCGAATTCATTTCCGCAGAATTCTCCACCATTATGTGTCCTCAATACCTTTATTTTCTTCTCTGTTTGATTTTCTACCAGAGCCTTGAACTCTTTAAATTTATCAAACACCTCATATTTCTTTCTAAGAAAATAAATCCATGTGTTCCTTGAGAAATCATCTATGAATGAAACATAATACACAAATTTACCTAGCGATGGAACATGCACAGGTCCAAACACATCACTATGTATCAACTCTAAGATCACCTTTTCTCTTGTAGCACCATATGGGAATCTTACTCGATTATGTTTACCATATATGCAATGTTCAAAAAAATCAAAATCCAGAGTGCAATTAGACAAACCTTCAACCATACCTTTATGGTGTAGTGTTCGAAGGCCCTTTTCTCCAATATGCCCCAGTATTTGATGCCACAACATGGTCTTCTTTCCAGGGACAATATTGGTTTTTTCTTCTTTATTTGTCTTCTCAGGGACAACATAACTGTTACACCCATTAGTATAAGTGTTTCCCAACAAATTGTACATATTTCCACACCGAAATCCCCTCATCAACACCATTGCTCCTCGTACCATCTTGCAAGTGCCCTTTCCCAATACAATATCCACTCCTGCATCATCCAACTTGCTTACAGATATTAGGCTCTTGGATAGTTTTGGAATGTGCATAACCCCAGGGAGAGTTCTAATCCTTCCATATTTTAGCAACAACTTAACCCTTCCACGTCCCATGATTTTGGTTGTCGAGTCATCTCCTAGGAATACATCACTACCATCATATTTTTCATATTCACAGAACCACTCCCTGTGAGGAGTCATATGGTATGAAGCACCTGAGTCGATCAACCATATATCATGTTCTGCATGTGTACCTGTAGAGTCCAGGTAAACATCACCTCCTTCTTCAATGGAGGTTTTCGCCTCTGTGGAAGAGGTACTATCAGATCCCTTTGGTTTATCAACCTTCTTGGACTTGCAATATTTCTTATAATTCCTTGTTTTACCACACTTCCAACATTTCCTCAAAGATTTTCCTAGAGAATTAGATCTACCTGTAGATTGATACCCCCCCCCGAAGACTTACCATGATTCTTGTCTTGGGTGCAACCTCTTACAATAAAGCATCTTTGCTATGACCATCCATGCTTTTCCGCCTCATCTCTTAAGATAACAAGGATGCAACTACATCCTCATACTTTAATGTAGATTGAGTGGTACTACCAATTGCTACAACCAGATTATCCCAAGATTCTGGCAAAGAACATAACAAAGTAATACACTTATCTTATTTTGCAATCGTAATATTAACAAATACAAGTTGACTTACCATAGTAATAAAGGAATTTAGATGTTCTATCACAGACTCTCCATCGTCCATCCTAGGATGATACAACTTCTTTCGAAGAAAAAACTTGTTTACCAGGGAATTTGATTGATACAAATTCCCTAACTTATCCCATAGTTCCTTGGCTGTAGATTCTCTTGAAACATTCAACAACACCGAATCTGCTAGGCAGAGTTGAATAGTACTCCTTGCTCTTCTGTCCAACTTATTCCAATCTTCCTTTGACATACCAGTAGGTGGTGTACTAGTAGTTTGTGTACTAGTAGGTTGTGTACCAGTCGACTATGTGCCAGTATGTTGCATACCAGTAGGATGTGTACCAGGATCCACAATGATCCATCGTCCTTTGTCTACAAGAAGGTCCTCCATCTTGAGCTTCCATAGCTCAAATTTTTTACTGTTGAACTTCTCTATCTCGATTCTGTAAGAGCTATCCATTCCTCTTTTTACACCCAAATCACCACTACAAAATCTCCCACTAAACCCAGGTTTATCACAGACCTAAGATAAACTTGATCTATCAAGACTGAGCCAAACCCTCAACAATAAAGGCGTCCCTCTAAAGCCAAAAAATGAGCTGTGATACCACATGTAATTTTTAAACCTGTGAAGTAAAGCAATGCATATATATTCTTAAGAAAAACATAAATTAATCAATGGCTCATACACATAGTACACAGAGATTTACACTGGAAACCCTTAACCGGGAGAAAACCAGCCTTCCTTGGTGTCGCACCTTTCAACTCTTCATTTTATTAATTTCACCATTCACCATACAATATATACAAGGTTTTAGGTATTTTGTAGCTACCAAAACCCTAATCCCTTAATCTGGGATTAATTTAGAAAACCGCTAAAAATAGCAAAATCCACTAAAATAGAAAAAAAATGCCCAAAAACAATTTTCGGGGCACTTCCCAAAACATTGAGTGTAACCAGAGGGGGGAAAACATGGCCCCCCTTGGGACCCCCCCAGGAAAGCGCCCGACGCACACAACACAAAGGGCGAAGGAAGTTGGGATCTTCAGATGCAGTTCTCGAATATGACCCACCCACACACACACATACAAAGAATATAACACAGACCCAACACTTATGTCTTGTTCAATCACTACCCATGAGCGTTCAAGATCAACCCGAGTATTAGCAGTCTCTAAGATGGTATTAAACAAGGTTAAAGAAATTCTAGTCTAATCTTTAAGACTGGGCTCAATACTGGGTTGCCTTGCAATAGGTACAGTCATGAAGAAAAGAAAAAATCAAAGAATCAGTAGGAACAATAAAAATATATTCAATGATAATCAAGCATAAAATCAACTAGAGAGATATGGAAGATCTCCCCAGTATGGTTGCTAAATAAATTTTGAGGAAAAGATATGTATTTATCTTACTCAAGCATTTTCGAATCTTGCTTGGCTAAGGCAAGATAGTCAGGAATATTACCCTATGTTTATATCCTCAAAAAGTGTTTCCCAATCCACAAGTATTAGTTACAGGGGCTTAGGCTTATTTTTTTAAATAAAATATTGCTGCAAAATATAACATTTTTATATAATTTTCTGAATATAACAGATTGAAAAAGTAATTGTGGAGATCAAAAGAAAAAAATACCAAGTCACATATTAACACAGATGAGACCCCCCCAGGAAAGTGCTTGACGCACACAACACAAAGGGCAAAGGAAGTTGGGATCGTCAGACGTAGTTGTCGAATCTGACGTGCCCACACACACATATGCAAAGAATATAACACATAACCAATAGATTTTATGTGCCAAATGATCAGGAGTTGAAAAATTTATTATTGTCGAAGATGCATAAAATTCTTTATGCTAGGCACCCAGGCTACTAGAAAAAAATTGCAACGATCAAGAAGTAATACAATTGGCCAGACATGAAAAATGAGGTTCTTAATTTTATTGATAGATGTCTTGAATGTTAAAAGGTCAAGGATGAACATAGACACTCATCTAGTTTTCTACATCCTTTACCCATTCCTGAGTGGAAGTGGGACATTGTAACCATGGATTTCATTACTAAGCTTCCTAGGACTGCTAAGGAACATGATTTTATTATGGTAGTGGTGGATAAGCTTACTAAATATTCCCATTTTATTCTAGTAAATTCAACTCACAAGGTAGCCAACATTGTTGATATATATATATATATATATATATATATATATATATATATATATATGAGAGAGATTTCTAGGCTACATGGGGTATCTAAGATAATTGTGTCTAACAGAGATCTTGTTGGAGCAAGCTATTTTGGGGTAAACCACCAGGGAATGAGGAGAAATCGACACTCCATAAGGCATAGGAAAGCATTGTGTTGATAATTAAGGAGAAGAAGTGTAGAGTCAAATCAAGGAATGAAGATCGACCATGCAAAGGAAGTTACTATGTGGACAAGCCTAATCCACTAGGGTAAGGGTTTTGGTATTCAATGTAATGGGTTTTTCCCCACATTTTGTAGTATAAATAGATTTGTATGAGGGAGATAGAGTATGTAGGTATGTTTTGAATAGTTTCAAGTTGCAGTTACTAGTTTTGGTTATGAGTTTTGAGATGAGCCTGTTTTGGAGTTGTAAATGAGGGTCAAGTCACAAGTTGTGGAGCTTGGTGTGATGTTGGTCAGCCTCACCAGTAATAATACCTATGATGTAATGCACACAATTCCATATTTTGATGAATAAAAATAAGAAGCATAAGATCTTTGTGGGCGTAGCCTAGGGGGGGTGAACCACGGTAAAATATGGTGTCTCTATGTGTGTTTCTCTTATGTGTTTCTTTGATATTATTTTATGTTGAATGAATACATGCATCTGTTAGAGTTAATTTATAGTGTGCATGAGATTAGAGATGTTATATTATAAAGAATAAATTCTAAAGGGTGAATGATATGGTAGAATACATGTTGAAGAAGAAGAAGTATAAATATGCCTAACATTCCCATGAGTTCTATCCCTTCCATGACTGTAGACACTTGGGTCATGCAATCACCCATAAGCCATATCGGGTGAGACTGCGTTGTGCACTATGTGAGCAGTTTTTCCTTCTTGTTTACCAGAGGGGCCGATGGTTTATAGGTTTTTGTTGGAGAACTAAGGTAAAACCCGAGTCAACCCATACATCCAACAAATGGTTATGTTGTCGGTTGGAACTCAACAGATCGGATTGGAGGGGATTTGATGAAGAGAATGTAGTGGTAGAAGGCGATGTTTAGGTCATGTAACCCTACAAAGAAAGATATTTAAATATGGTTGGAGACAAAGAAACTTGAGTTTGTACAAAAAGATAATAGAAGCTCCAGGTATACACTGTGACAGTATCTGCAAAGGTATGTGTTTATTGATTTGCGTGAGACATATTTATGTTATTTTCTAGAGTTATTATAGGAGTGGTTATTGAGTTTCAAGGATACTCATCCAACTAATCGGATAAGGCCAGTAGAGTGGACTACTGATAACATCACGTGGTTAGAAAGGGTCAATAATAAATTCATGTGCACAATGGATTTTTGGTTAGATAATACTATTGCAGGGTTTATTACTAAATTTGTAGACAATACAACGAAGTCATATGCTATTGTAGAGAAGGAGTTTCTGAAGGGACCAAGAGGAAGATACATTAGGTCACTTTACACGTTGATCAATATCTTATTGCATGATAAAGGAGTGATGACAATGGAGTCAAACAACTAAATCACTCTTTGCGCATGGGGGAGATGGGGGAAGCACTAAGGAAGATCTAAGATATGGAGAGGGATCTGGATGGAGGCCGGGAGAAGGAAGAAATGGAACCTATTATGATGGATGCAGAACATACCAAGGAGATAATAGAAATAGAAAGAGTGACGCACAGGTGACGACCCTACCAGTATAAGATCAATAGAATAAAAGGGAAGTAGTCGAGAGAGAAGGCTTGGACAGTGATGAGGAAGAGGTAGAGGATCTCCATGTGACAGGGAAGATTGAGAAAATCTTGCACACCACATATGAGAGGAAAACCAAAGGTCAAGGGTCTGGCGCAGAAGAAGGCTCTCCATTCCATATATAAATTAGTGTGGAACCCACAACCCCATATGTGACTAAGACATTTGAAGAAGAAGAAACGTTCAAACAACAAATGATTAGTGGTAGAATATGTTTAGTAAGACGTGGGTCTAGTGGAAATTCAAGAAGAAGTATAAGTTCAGAAAGTAGCATTCAAGTATCTACAGTATGCAAAGGTGGTAGTACAACAAAATTCACAATGGATGGAAAAGATCCAACTATTCAGTTACCAGAGTTTCGGGGAGAAGGGTCAGATGACCTAGAAAAGAATTTGTTCATTTGTGAGAAGATTTGGGAAGCCAAGAAGATTACAGATAAATATACAAAGGTTGCACAGTTGGAAATCACATTCAGATACTGTGCATTAGACTGGTATATGGGTCTCAAAGTAAATAATCCAACGGGAGAACCTACAACTATCACAGATATGAAGAAACAATTGATCAATAAATTTCAGAAACCAAGTTCAGAGGATCAGTTCATGAATGAAATGATAGAGATTAAGAAGAAGTTGGCTGATTCAGTCTGGGACATTGATCATAATTTCAAGAGGATAAATGGTAAGTTGAAGTACCCTATTATTGATATGAAGCATAAACATTTATTTGTTAATTCTTTATTGGCACAGTTGAAGTATCCTTTGAGGAAGAAAAAGTTCCAAACCCAGGCTGAGGCCTTGCAAGGAGATTTGCAGTTAGAGGAAAATAAGTATAAGCATACATATCCATTTGTGGAAGAGATGAGAGCATATCTAAAGAAATTAACATTTCAGTAGAATCATAATAAGGGCAAGGAAAAGAGGGAGGATTTCTGGTGCACATTGTGCAGAACAAAAGGTCATCATAAGAATGATTTCCAAAACTTTGCACAATACTTGGGGACAAGAATTTTGAATCCTTTACACCCAGGAGGACCTTGGTGTGATATATGCAGAACACGTGGACATGATCCCTACCATTTTCCCATGATGCAGAAGTATCAAACAATACCAAATACTACATTCTGAAAATTTTGCAAGTCACTTGGACATGAAGACAAGGATTGTAGAACCTTGGAGATAATGAAGGAGAGGAAATCAGACACTTATGGGGTGCAGTTTGAATTAACAATGGAACAACATGCACAACAGTCGTAGTATAACAACATGAAACAATTTGTCGTGCCACCATAGTATAATAATGTGCAACATTTTGGAGCACCACCGCGGCATAACAATGCGCAACAATGTGCAACGCCACCACAATAAAATAATGTGTAGCCACAATATAATCAGACACCACAATATAATACATCGTGCAACGACAATCAAGGAAATGGAGGAGGCTTTAGCTGAGGAGGTTGTTGAGGAAGAGGATTTGGAGGAGGTAGAGGACCAATAGTTTTTCACAATTTTCAAAAACCTTCACACTATGTAAGAGATTGTGCACAACCACCTGCGACATGTATGTGTTTTCGTGCAACAGACCATGAGATAGAATATTGTACAATACTTGTGGTAAAGATACAAAACAAAAGGAACCAAAACAATCAGAATGTCCAATGGATTTCTATGAAAAACATAGAAGAGGAAGGGAAGAATATCAACATAGTTACTAGAGGTGGAGCCAAGACAAGAGAAGATGCAGCAAAGAAGGATCAATATCAATACCATTTGGCTAGGAAGAACACAACGCATGAACAAAATTTTGATGCGCACAAAGAGAAGGAGACATTCAAGGAAGCTACACAAGCGATTTTGAAGGAGAACATTGCATCAACTTCAAGAATGAAACCAGTATATCATATATCAATGTATGAGATGCCTCCATTGTTTGATCAGACTAGTAGAGAACAACCATCAGAACAAGTACGTAATATGATAATTTTTTTGGGTCTTGCATGAAGTTGTTGAATGATAAAATCTCTTTACAAGTATTACATAATCTATTATAAAAGTGAAAATCTGGAGAAGAAATGAAGTTAGAACCTAAGAGATTCAATAAGGTTTGTAAGAAGAGAAGAACGAGTAGATAATTCAAGTTGAATGCAAACATTGGAGATTTCAATATGGGTGATATTATACTAGACTTAGGGTCTGAAGTAAATGTTCTTCCGAAGAAGAGATGGGAAGTTATGGGAGAACCTGCATTGAGATTTTTACCTATTCAGTTGAAGCTAGAAATCAACATAGAGTGGTGCCAATTAGTATATTTAAAGGGATACCAATAGATATATATGGAGAGCACACAATGACAGACTTTGAAGTGATTGACATAGTAGATAACACTTCACCATATCCAACATTGTTGGGGCTGGATTGGGATTTTGATAATCAGGCTATTATTAACTTGAAGAACAGGAAGATGATATTTGAATCAAGAGAATATAGAGTGATTGCGCCATTAGATCCCTAGAAAGGAGGAATGTATGTTGAACCTATGACAACTAATTTCATTACAAAAGACATAAACCAGCTTTACAGAACTACCGCACACGAAGAGGATTACATCAACCCAACTGGATATGGAATGTTGAGTTGGAGGAGCATTAGTTCTTGTTCCTCAGACTCTGACACATAACTAGAGAAATGGAAACAACAATTACATGAGTTATCTACCAGAAGATGTGCCAGAATAACGCGTGTGCTAAGATGGGTTGGTACTGAGGTAAGAGAATCTCCTACTTTCTATGGCCAGAATGACTTAGAAGAATTTTTAATGAAGTTTGAATTAACAATAGTAGAAAATAAAAGGTTTCTAGTTTTGGATATTTCTTTTAAAGATACACCTGCACGGTGGTAGGGTACACATAAAGAGAATATCAACAACTAGTATCAATGCAAGAGGTTACTGCTCATCAAATTCAGTGCAAAGGAGGAGCATAGATATGTGGAGAAGTATGATGGAATTGGAAAAACTAGAGAACATGTAAAAAGATTAATAATTCAATGGATATTAGTACCACCAAAAGAATGGACACATCATTTTACTCACACATTAGAAGGTGTTCCAAGGATTTTTTACACATAATTAGAACAACTCAGTGAAACTGTAAGTTAGGAAGAGATGCAGTAGAATTTGTGATCACATTTATAATTGAGAGTGAGAATCCAGAAATAGATACAACAATGAGGTTGGTAAGAGATAGTATTTTTGAAGAACTAGAAGTGTATATTGTGACAGCTTATCAGAACTAGAAGTGGATATTGTAACATCTTATCAGAACCAGAAGAAACAAACAGTCAGACAATTTCTACATTGTTATCATGTCATAGAAGAAGAAGACCCAATAGAAGAAAACCCGCACAATATCCAGATCCCAGAAGTGGAAGGAGAGAGAGAGGTAGAAGGTCCAAAGCTAGACTCAGAAGACTATGGTGTACCACTAAATATCAAGAAGGTAAACATTGAAACAACAAAAAACCCAAAGATTGCAAGAATTGAAGATTATTGAGATAATCATAATATAGAAAGAATCACAGAGTTGTTGAGCAAGTACAATGAGTTATTTCCAATGATGTTCTCAGAGATGAAAGGAGTAGCAGGAGAACTTGGAAATATGAATATCCCTTTGAAACCAAATTCTAGACCTATAAGACACATACCTTATTGGTTAAATATAGTGTATAAGAAGAAATTGACAAGATAATATAGGTTGGTGTCATAGACAATGTGGAGGAATCATAATGGATCAGCCCTATGGTAGTAATAGAAAAGAAGAAAGGGGGAGTAAGGATATATGAAGATTTGAGAAAAATGAATGATGCTTTCCTACATGATTATTTTCCTACCCCATTTACATATGAAGTTTTGGAGAATGTAGGAGGTCAAGAAGTGTATTCATTTACAGATGGGTTTTCAGAATATCATTAGATCAGGATAGCATCATAAGATATACATAAGACTACATTTTCAATAGAATGGGGATCATATCAGTATACAATAATTCCATTTGGGTTGAAGAATTCACCTGCAAGTTTTTCAAGGGTAGTAGTAGTTTCCTTTAAGGACTTTATTCACAAGTTTTTGGAAGTCTATTTGGATGATTGGCCAGTGTTTAGCTTATTGAAGGATTGTGTGGAAGTGCTAATATTGATGTTAGATAGATTTAGACAGTGTCAAGATTCATTGAATATTAAGAAATGCATTTTCAATGCACCTTTTGGAATCTTGTTAGGGCATGTGGTGTGTAAATAGGGTCTGCTAGTTGATCTTGATAAACTTGTTGTCATAGTTAACTTACCACCACCTAAGTTTGTGTGCCAATTAAAAATCACACTTGGTCATATAGGATATTATAGGAATTTTATAAGAGGATATGCATGGATTACTATGTCGATTGAGAAATTGTTGAAGAAGGGAATTAAGTATATGTGGAATGATGAATTCCAACAGAGTTTGGATATTCCGAAGGAGAATATGGTGACAACACCAATTTTAGTGTTTCCATATTGGGAAAAGGAATTTCATGTGCATGTGTATGCATCTACAATAGCACTTGTAGCGGTGTTAACACACATAGGACAAGGAGATATAGGTCACCCTATAGTATTCGCAAGAATGAAGTTATCATATTCAAAACATAACTTCAATACAACAAAAAGAGAAGGGATGGCCATGATGTGTGCATTGCAGAAATTTAGACATTATTTGTTAGGTCAAAACTTTAAGATGTTTACAGATCATTCTCTTAGATATTTAGTCAATAACACAGTGTTGGGGGTAAGAATATGCATATGGATACTATTGTTCAAGGAGTTTTACTTTGAAGTTGTGGTGAAGCCTGGAAGATTGAATACAGGGTCAGATCATCTATCTAGGATAACTAATGGAGAGGAACCACGTAAATTGGAGGAAAACTTCCCAGATGCACAACTATTTTCAGTACATATTGTTGTTGAATATCTTCCTAACATTATTGAATTTTTGAGTACTGTATTTTCCCCCAAGGAATTTAATACTGCACAAAAGAAAATTTTGGTGGTCAGAGCTAGAGACTACCAATTGATTGCATGGAATTTATAAAAACTTGGTGTAGACAACATTTTGAGGAGATGTGTTATGAAGCATGAAAGTCCTATAATTATAGAAAAAGAACATGAAGGATTTTTTGGAGGACACTATGCACGGAAGGCTACTGCACAAAAAATATTGCGTGCAAGATTATGGTGGCCAAAACTTCACAAGGATGCAAAGGAGTATTGTCAAAGTTGTGATGTCTGTCAAAGGGTTGGAAAAACATCTAGGAGGGATGAGATTCCATTAAGACTTCAAGTAAATTTGAAGGTGTTTGACAAGTAGGAAGTCTATTTTGTGGGACCAATTAATACACCAACCAGAAGATCATGAGCTAGGTATATTATTACATCGACGAAATATTTGACCAGATCGGTTGAAGCAATACTAGTGAAGGATTGTAACACAGAGATTGCAGTGCGCTTTTTGTTTGAACAGGTATTCACAAGATTTGGAAGCCCTAGATTTTTTATGAGTGATAAGGGGACACATTTTATCAATAGTATTATCCAATCAATGATTGAATAATTTGAGATACATCATCAGAAGATCTCTCCTTACCATCCCCAAGCTAATGGAATAATGGAAGCATTTAACAAGATATTGGAGAATGCATTAACTAAGATTTGTAATGTAAACAAGGATGATTGGGATTTGAAGCTACCAACAATACTATGGGAGTATAGAACTACAAGAAAGAAGCTTACAGGGCAGACACATTTTAGATTGGAGTAAGGATGTGAAGCAGTGGTACCCTTTGAGTATTTGATACCTAGCCTGCGCATTGCAATAATTATAGAGATGACAGAAAGAGGCGTAGCTCAAGAAATATTAACACAACTCATGGATTTAGAAGAAGAAAAAATTGTAGTTGGTTTCCATTAGGAGGTTTAGAAAGCAAAGGACAAAGCTTGGAATGACAGACATATTAAGAAGAAGAAATTCAAGGAAGGACATATGGTTCTCCTCTATGATAGTAAATACTTTCAGCACCCAAGGAATTTCATGATCCATTGGCTAGGACCATATGAGATAAAGTATGTCACAGATGGAGGTGTTGTGCAACTAATATATTTAGCAGGAAAAGAGATGCACAGAATGGTGAATGGTAGTCAAGTGAAACTGTATAGGGACAGTTGACCTACCAACCCTTAGTAGTTGCAGCACAAAAAGTAGAATTGTACATATTGTATATATTAGGAGTTAAAAGAAAAAAAAAAGGAGAAAAAAGGAAAAAAAAGAGAAAAAACCAAAAACAAGTAGGTAGAGGAATAAGTGATAGACAAACAATTGATATATACAACACGCAATAGAAAGTAATTTGGTGCAAAATAATTCTAGATACTACGTGATAGAAAAAGTAAACACTACAGTCCAGGATTTGAAGAATAGACATAAGAACATGGATATATTGGATAGAATGAAGAGTGTGTAGGAGATGAAGAACCTACAAGCAGAGCTAAAGGAAGTAAAGATGTAAAAGCAACTAAGGTAGGTTCAATTGGAGCCATTGCAAGAAGGGGATGAGACAATAATTACAGAATTGGAAGCAAAAAAGGGTCTGATAGAGAAGATACACTTGGAGAGTGTTGAAGTGTTGAAGGAGCATATTACAACGCAAATAGTAGAAAACATGGCAGAAAGAAGTGCGTAGGAAAAATCACAAGTATAGGAGCTGACAAGAATATTTAAGGTGCTGAAGAAGTCATTGCAGGAGGAAACAATTGCCTGAGTGGCTTGGGATGAGCCACAGTTAAGTGTTGGGGGCCTATTGGAGCAGGCTATTTTGGGGTAAAATTCCAGGGAATGAGGAGAAATTAACACAAAAGAAGGCATAGGAAAGAAGCGCACCGAGAATTAAGGAGAAGAATTGTAGAGTCAAAGCAAGGAATGAAGACCGACATTGTGAAGTAAGTTACTATGTGGACAAGCCTAGTCCACTAGGGTTAGGGTTTTTGTAGTCAATTTAATGGGTTTTTACACACATTTTGTAGTATAAATAGATGATTTATGAAGGAGATAGGGTATGTAGGTATGTTTTGAAGAGTTTCAAGTCACAGTTACTAGTTTTGGTCGAGAGTTTTGAGACGAGTCTGTTTTGGAGTTGTAAATGAGGGTCAAGTCGCAAGCTATGGAGCTTGGTGCGATGTCGATCAGCCTCACTCGTACTAAAACCTATGATGTAATGCATGCATCACCATATTTTTGATGAAGAATAATAATAAGAAGAAGATATGTGTGGACTTAGCCAAGGGGGGTGAACCATGGTAAAATATGGTGTCTCTATGTGTGTTTTTCTTATGTTTTCTTTGATATGCTTTTATGTTGAATGAATGCATGCATCTGTTAGAGTTAATTTACAACACACACTATATTAGACATGTTATATTATGCAGAATGAATTCTAAAGGGTGAATGATATGGTAGAATGCATGTTGAAGAAGAAGAAGTATAAATATTCCTAACATTCCCATGAGTTCCATCCCTTCCATGATTGCAGACACTTGGGACATGAAATCACCCATAAGACATCTCAGGTGAGACTACATTGTGCACTCTATGAATAGTGTTTCCTTCTGGTTTACCAGAGGGGATGATGGTTTCTAGGGTTTTTTTGGAGAACTAAGGTAGAACCTAGGTTAGCCCATACATCCAATAGATCCCAATTTCACATCAAATTTTTGGAGAGAGATATTCAAACGATTTGGAACAAATTTGAATTCTAGCACAACCTATCATGCAGAGTTAGATGGGAAAATAGAAAGGGTAAATCAAGTGATAGAATATATGCTAAGAATGTATGTGATGGACAAACCGATGTAGTGGGAAAAATGTTTACCTTTGGTTGAGTTTGCTTATAAATATGGGTATCAAGCATCTCTAAAGATGACCCCATTTGAGGCACTTTATGGTAGAAAGTGCAACAAACTAGTGAGTTGGGACAACCCAGCAGATCGTGCAGTGGTTGGGCCATATCTACTCCAGGAAATGGAAGAGGAGATGGTGAAGATAAGGTGGAATTTAAAGGATGCTCAAGACAAGAAAACAAGTTGTGCAGATAAAGGAAGAACCCACAGAGATTTTAAAGTGGGTGACCATGTGTTCTTGAAAGTAAAAGAAAGATGTAGTTCCATGAAGTTCGGAAATTGTTCTAAGTTCGAAGCAATGCTACTGTGGGCCATTTTAAATCCTAGAGAGGATTGTTCCTATCACATATATTCTTGCACTTCTTTCATCCTTGTGTATTCACAATGTTTTCCATGTATCTTTGCTCAAAAAGTACGTACCCAATGTTAATCATGTCATTGATTGGAATGCGATTAAGGTAGAGCCAGAAGGTGAGTTTTGAGCGCTACCAGTTTGCATATTGGATCAAAAAATCAAATAGCTTTGGAATCGAGATATTGTCACTAAAATTCCGTCTGCAACATTGCACGCAAATGGTTACAGAAATACATCAATGCCAAACACCTATTAGTTCACCTGCAGCACCAAAATGAATTTCCAAGAGGAAAAAACTATACAATTGGGCAAAAAATGGCATGCGCTAACTCACTAAAGGAAGCGCGCGCACAGTGCGTGGGCCAAATAAGCCCGTAGAGAGCACACTGTGCCATATGTGTGATTGTGTATAAGAAAAGCCACGCACTCCTATGAAAGACACATTTGTGGTTCTTATCAGCCCCTCAACCACTTATGAACTAGCTCCCAACTTGATTTGACCCTCAAATCTGAGCTGAATCTGAATGGGGGGATGGTCAAGGACCAAAGGGTGACCTAAAGGGCCCCTTGTTCACACTAAGAACCAGTTGAATATTGCCTTGAATACATGATATAAATGGAGGCCATGGGTGCACTAAGAAATTAAGATTTTCATAGTATTGTTATGTTGCCTCAATCCTCCCTTGAGAATCCTCTTTTCTCCTTGGAGCATTCTAGCAACATTCCAATAGGCCATTCCACTCACCTCTTGAGGGAATAGGCATTGATTTCTTCATCATTTGCTTTATTTTCTACCATTGTAAGAATATCTCTCCATTAGGGAACTCAAGATCCCTCCAAAAGAGGAAGAGGGGACTCATAAGTCCTCATTTCTATATGGTTTTTTTCCAACTAATATAGTTATCCATTGGTGGCATAATCTTGGTCATTGGTTGATTTTTTTTGTTCAAAGTTTCTTATGCATTCTAGTTTTATTTCCTTAGTTGTTTTTAGTTTGTTTACTTGTTTATTTCATGTTCTTGGATTGTTTAACTCATGCAATAACCTATGTCTTGTCTAGCAGGCCCAACTAGACATGCAAGAGCCCTTGTTTTTCTCACCCAAGTGACGAAACGAACACAACAAATTGACAACCATACTGGGGATAGGTATCAATTTCCACCCTATTTGGGATTTGAGAGCACTTATTTTTTATCCATTTGTGTTGCAGGTACCAAAAACGGCCTAGCCTTACCTACCAAGAGCTCATTTTTGAGCTGGAGGAGGCTAATTACACTCAAATTCCCCCTTGACGCGTATCAGAAAGTGCACGGGTATTCCATCCCATAGACGGGCAATCAACGCATTGTGCGCCCAAAAGGATTTTGTTCTTTGTGAATTCTTTGCACTGTGCGCCCAAATAGATTTTGTTCTCTGCACATTGTGCGCCCACTACGCATCTGTCTGAATTGTAACCCGCGCACATTTCCAGAGTTTCAAAATTGTAAGAGTTTTTGTGATGATTCGAAGGTCCTTAACCTTCAAAATATTGCTTTCATGAAATTTGTAAATGCACTCCACTTAGATTCATTTTCCATATGAAAGGTTAGCTAAACATAGGCACTTAGGGGGTAAAAAGAACCATATTTTCTCCTATTTTTCTTTGGTTTCCACATGGATGGCTTGTTTAGGTTGTAAAAGTTAAGTTGAGATTATTTGTTATCACATATAAAAGCACTTGCATTGGGACCAGAAATTAACTTTGATCATTGATTATTCTCTTCTCTCGCACCATAGAGCGATCTTGAGAATCAGAAAGGTGATTAAGAAGACATTTCATCTCCCTTAACAAAAATATTTAGGAGAGGACAAAGCCCCCCTAGGGCTCCTTTTAGTTTATTTTTTGAAATCATCATAAAATTGTAAGGGCCCATACATGCCCACATGTTACAAACTTAGGATAGTTTCTTGAAATTCCTTTCTTAGTTTACATCACTAGGAGAGTTTAAAGATCAAAGTAACGGGCCCATACATGCCTACATGCTTGCAATCTAGGATAGTTTTTCAAGATTTCTTAGTATAAACAA
>JASDQU010100114.1:204520-227755 GCA_032191745.1 Picea mariana
TAGTACAACAAAATTCACAATGGATGGAAAAGATCCAACTATTCAGTTACCAGAGTTTCGGGGAGAAGGGTCAGATGACCTAGAAAAGAATTTGTTCATTTGTGAGAAGATTTGGGAAGCCAAGAAGATTACAGATAAATATACAAAGGTTGCACAGTTGGAAATCACATTCAGATACTGTGCATTAGACTGGTATATGGGTCTCAAAGTAAATAATCCAACGGGAGAACCTACAACTATCACAGATATGAAGAAACAATTGATCAATAAATTTCAGAAACCAAGTTCAGAGGATCAGTTCATGAATGAAATGATAGAGATTAAGAAGAAGTTGGCTGATTCAGTCTGGGACATTGATCATAATTTCAAGAGGATAAATGGTAAGTTGAAGTACCCTATTATTGATATGAAGCATAAACATTTATTTGTTAATTCTTTATTGGCACAGTTGAAGTATCCTTTGAGGAAGAAAAAGTTCCAAACCCAGGCTGAGGCCTTGCAAGGAGATTTGCAGTTAGAGGAAAATAAGTATAAGCATACATATCCATTTGTGGAAGAGATGAGAGCATATCTAAAGAAATTAACATTTCAGTAGAATCATAATAAGGGCAAGGAAAAGAGGGAGGATTTCTGGTGCACATTGTGCAGAACAAAAGGTCATCATAAGAATGATTTCCAAAACTTTGCACAATACTTGGGGACAAGAATTTTGAATCCTTTACACCCAGGAGGACCTTGGTGTGATATATGCAGAACACGTGGACATGATCCCTACCATTTTCCCATGATGCAGAAGTATCAAACAATACCAAATACTACATTCTGAAAATTTTGCAAGTCACTTGGACATGAAGACAAGGATTGTAGAACCTTGGAGATAATGAAGGAGAGGAAATCAGACACTTATGGGGTGCAGTTTGAATTAACAATGGAACAACATGCACAACAGTCGTAGTATAACAACATGAAACAATTTGTCGTGCCACCATAGTATAATAATGTGCAACATTTTGGAGCACCACCGCGGCATAACAATGCGCAACAATGTGCAACGCCACCACAATAAAATAATGTGTAGCCACAATATAATCAGACACCACAATATAATACATCGTGCAACGACAATCAAGGAAATGGAGGAGGCTTTAGCTGAGGAGGTTGTTGAGGAAGAGGATTTGGAGGAGGTAGAGGACCAATAGTTTTTCACAATTTTCAAAAACCTTCACACTATGTAAGAGATTGTGCACAACCACCTGCGACATGTATGTGTTTTCGTGCAACAGACCATGAGATAGAATATTGTACAATACTTGTGGTAAAGATACAAAACAAAAGGAACCAAAACAATCAGAATGTCCAATGGATTTCTATGAAAAACATAGAAGAGGAAGGGAAGAATATCAACATAGTTACTAGAGGTGGAGCCAAGACAAGAGAAGATGCAGCAAAGAAGGATCAATATCAATACCATTTGGCTAGGAAGAACACAACGCATGAACAAAATTTTGATGCGCACAAAGAGAAGGAGACATTCAAGGAAGCTACACAAGCGATTTTGAAGGAGAACATTGCATCAACTTCAAGAATGAAACCAGTATATCATATATCAATGTATGAGATGCCTCCATTGTTTGATCAGACTAGTAGAGAACAACCATCAGAACAAGTACGTAATATGATAATTTTTTTGGGTCTTGCATGAAGTTGTTGAATGATAAAATCTCTTTACAAGTATTACATAATCTATTATAAAAGTGAAAATCTGGAGAAGAAATGAAGTTAGAACCTAAGAGATTCAATAAGGTTTGTAAGAAGAGAAGAACGAGTAGATAATTCAAGTTGAATGCAAACATTGGAGATTTCAATATGGGTGATATTATACTAGACTTAGGGTCTGAAGTAAATGTTCTTCCGAAGAAGAGATGGGAAGTTATGGGAGAACCTGCATTGAGATTTTTACCTATTCAGTTGAAGCTAGAAATCAACATAGAGTGGTGCCAATTAGTATATTTAAAGGGATACCAATAGATATATATGGAGAGCACACAATGACAGACTTTGAAGTGATTGACATAGTAGATAACACTTCACCATATCCAACATTGTTGGGGCTGGATTGGGATTTTGATAATCAGGCTATTATTAACTTGAAGAACAGGAAGATGATATTTGAATCAAGAGAATATAGAGTGATTGCGCCATTAGATCCCTAGAAAGGAGGAATGTATGTTGAACCTATGACAACTAATTTCATTACAAAAGACATAAACCAGCTTTACAGAACTACCGCACACGAAGAGGATTACATCAACCCAACTGGATATGGAATGTTGAGTTGGAGGAGCATTAGTTCTTGTTCCTCAGACTCTGACACATAACTAGAGAAATGGAAACAACAATTACATGAGTTATCTACCAGAAGATGTGCCAGAATAACGCGTGTGCTAAGATGGGTTGGTACTGAGGTAAGAGAATCTCCTACTTTCTATGGCCAGAATGACTTAGAAGAATTTTTAATGAAGTTTGAATTAACAATAGTAGAAAATAAAAGGTTTCTAGTTTTGGATATTTCTTTTAAAGATACACCTGCACGGTGGTAGGGTACACATAAAGAGAATATCAACAACTAGTATCAATGCAAGAGGTTACTGCTCATCAAATTCAGTGCAAAGGAGGAGCATAGATATGTGGAGAAGTATGATGGAATTGGAAAAACTAGAGAACATGTAAAAAGATTAATAATTCAATGGATATTAGTACCACCAAAAGAATGGACACATCATTTTACTCACACATTAGAAGGTGTTCCAAGGATTTTTTACACATAATTAGAACAACTCAGTGAAACTGTAAGTTAGGAAGAGATGCAGTAGAATTTGTGATCACATTTATAATTGAGAGTGAGAATCCAGAAATAGATACAACAATGAGGTTGGTAAGAGATAGTATTTTTGAAGAACTAGAAGTGTATATTGTGACAGCTTATCAGAACTAGAAGTGGATATTGTAACATCTTATCAGAACCAGAAGAAACAAACAGTCAGACAATTTCTACATTTTTATCATGTCATAGAAGAAGAAGACCCAATAGAAGAAAACCCGCACAATATCCAGATCCCAGAAGTGGAAGGAGAGAGAGAGGTAGAAGGTCCAAAGCTAGACTCAGAAGACTATGGTGTACCACTAAATATCAAGAAGGTAAACATTGAAACAACARAAAACCCAAAGATTGCAAGAATTGAAGATTATTGAGATAATCATAATATAGAAAGAATCACAGAGTTGTTGAGCAAGTACAATGAGTTATTTCCAATGATGTTCTCAGAGATGAAAGGAGTAGCAGGAGAACTTGGAAATATGAATATCCCTTTGAAACCAAATTCTAGACCTATAAGACACATACCTTATTGGTTAAATATAGTGTATAAGAAGAAATTGACAAGATAATATAGGTTGGTGTCATAGACAATGTGGAGGAATCATAATGGATCAGCCCTATGGTAGTAATAGAAAAGAAGAAAGGGGGAGTAAGGATATATGAAGATTTGAGAAAAATGAATGATGCTTTCCTACATGATTATTTTCCTACCCCATTTACATATGAAGTTTTGGAGAATGTAGGAGGTCAAGAAGTGTATTCATTTACAGATGGGTTTTCAGAATATCATTAGATCAGGATAGCATCATAAGATATACATAAGACTACATTTTCAATAGAATGGGGATCATATCAGTATACAATAATTCCATTTGGGTTGAAGAATTCACCTGCAAGTTTTTCAAGGGTAGTAGTAGTTTCCTTTAAGGACTTTATTCACAAGTTTTTGGAAGTCTATTTGGATGATTGGCCAGTGTTTAGCTTATTGAAGGATTGTGTGGAAGTGCTAATATTGATGTTAGATAGATTTAGACAGTGTCAAGATTCATTGAATATTAAGAAATGCATTTTCAATGCACCTTTTGGAATCTTGTTAGGGCATGTGGTGTGTAAATAGGGTCTGCTAGTTGATCTTGATAAACTTGTTGTCATAGTTAACTTACCACCACCTAAGTTTGTGTGCCAATTAAAAATCACACTTGGTCATATAGGATATTATAGGAATTTTATAAGAGGATATGCATGGATTACTATGTCGATTGAGAAATTGTTGAAGAAGGGAATTAAGTATATGTGGAATGATGAATTCCAACAGAGTTTGGATATTCCGAAGGAGAATATGGTGACAACACCAATTTTAGTGTTTCCATATTGGGAAAAGGAATTTCATGTGCATGTGTATGCATCTACAATAGCACTTGTAGCGGTGTTAACACACATAGGACAAGGAGATATAGGTCACCCTATAGTATTCGCAAGAATGAAGTTATCATATTCAAAACATAACTTCAATACAACAAAAAGAGAAGGGATGGCCATGATGTGTGCATTGCAGAAATTTAGACATTATTTGTTAGGTCAAAACTTTAAGATGTTTACAGATCATTCTCTTAGATATTTAGTCAATAACACAGTGTTGGGGGTAAGAATATGCATATGGATACTATTGTTCAAGGAGTTTTACTTTGAAGTTGTGGTGAAGCCTGGAAGATTGAATACAGGGTCAGATCATCTATCTAGGATAACTAATGGAGAGGAACCACGTAAATTGGAGGAAAACTTCCCAGATGCACAACTATTTTCAGTACATATTGTTGTTGAATATCTTCCTAACATTATTGAATTTTTGAGTACTGTATTTTCCCCCAAGGAATTTAATACTGCACAAAAGAAAATTTTGGTGGTCAGAGCTAGAGACTACCAATTGATTGCATGGAATTTATAAAAACTTGGTGTAGACAACATTTTGAGGAGATGTGTTATGAAGCATGAAAGTCCTATAATTATAGAAAAAGAACATGAAGGATTTTTTGGAGGACACTATGCACGGAAGGCTACTGCACAAAAAATATTGCGTGCAAGATTATGGTGGCCAAAACTTCACAAGGATGCAAAGGAGTATTGTCAAAGTTGTGATGTCTGTCAAAGGGTTGGAAAAACATCTAGGAGGGATGAGATTCCATTAAGACTTCAAGTAAATTTGAAGGTGTTTGACAAGTAGGAAGTCTATTTTGTGGGACCAATTAATACACCAACCAGAAGATCATGAGCTAGGTATATTATTACATCGACGAAATATTTGACCAGATCGGTTGAAGCAATACTAGTGAAGGATTGTAACACAGAGATTGCAGTGCGCTTTTTGTTTGAACAGGTATTCACAAGATTTGGAAGCCCTAGATTTTTTATGAGTGATAAGGGGACACATTTTATCAATAGTATTATCCAATCAATGATTGAATAATTTGAGATACATCATCAGAAGATCTCTCCTTACCATCCCCAAGCTAATGGAATAATGGAAGCATTTAACAAGATATTGGAGAATGCATTAACTAAGATTTGTAATGTAAACAAGGATGATTGGGATTTGAAGCTACCAACAATACTATGGGAGTATAGAACTACAAGAAAGAAGCTTACAGGGCAGACACATTTTAGATTGGAGTAAGGATGTGAAGCAGTGGTACCCTTTGAGTATTTGATACCTAGCCTGCGCATTGCAATAATTATAGAGATGACAGAAAGAGGCGTAGCTCAAGAAATATTAACACAACTCATGGATTTAGAAGAAGAAAAAATTGTAGTTGGTTTCCATTAGGAGGTTTAGAAAGCAAAGGACAAAGCTTGGAATGACAGACATATTAAGAAGAAGAAATTCAAGGAAGGACATATGGTTCTCCTCTATGATAGTAAATACTTTCAGCACCCAAGGAATTTCATGATCCATTGGCTAGGACCATATGAGATAAAGTATGTCACAGATGGAGGTGTTGTGCAACTAATATATTTAGCAGGAAAAGAGATGCACAGAATGGTGAATGGTAGTCAAGTGAAACTGTATAGGGACAGTTGACCTACCAACCCTTAGTAGTTGCAGCACAAAAAGTAGAATTGTACATATTGTATATATTAGGAGTTAAAAGAAAAAAAAAAGGAGAAAAAAGGAAAAAAAAGAGAAAAAACCAAAAACAAGTAGGTAGAGGAATAAGTGATAGACAAACAATTGATATATACAACACGCAATAGAAAGTAATTTGGTGCAAAATAATTCTAGATACTACGTGATAGAAAAAGTAAACACTACAGTCCAGGATTTGAAGAATAGACATAAGAACATGGATATATTGGATAGAATGAAGAGTGTGTAGGAGATGAAGAACCTACAAGCAGAGCTAAAGGAAGTAAAGATGTAAAAGCAACTAAGGTAGGTTCAATTGGAGCCATTGCAAGAAGGGGATGAGACAATAATTACAGAATTGGAAGCAAAAAAGGGTCTGATAGAGAAGATACACTTGGAGAGTGTTGAAGTGTTGAAGGAGCATATTACAACGCAAATAGTAGAAAACATGGCAGAAAGAAGTGCGTAGGAAAAATCACAAGTATAGGAGCTGACAAGAATATTTAAGGTGCTGAAGAAGTCATTGCAGGAGGAAACAATTGCCTGAGTGGCTTGGGATGAGCCACAGTTAAGTGTTGGGGGCCTATTGGAGCAGGCTATTTTGGGGTAAAATTCCAGGGAATGAGGAGAAATTAACACAAAAGAAGGCATAGGAAAGAAGCGCACCGAGAATTAAGGAGAAGAATTGTAGAGTCAAAGCAAGGAATGAAGACCGACATTGTGAAGTAAGTTACTATGTGGACAAGCCTAGTCCACTAGGGTTAGGGTTTTTGTAGTCAATTTAATGGGTTTTTACACACATTTTGTAGTATAAATAGATGATTTATGAAGGAGATAGGGTATGTAGGTATGTTTTGAAGAGTTTCAAGTCACAGTTACTAGTTTTGGTCGAGAGTTTTGAGACGAGTCTGTTTTGGAGTTGTAAATGAGGGTCAAGTCGCAAGCTATGGAGCTTGGTGCGATGTCGATCAGCCTCACTCGTACTAAAACCTATGATGTAATGCATGCATCACCATATTTTTGATGAAGAATAATAATAAGAAGAAGATATGTGTGGACTTAGCCAAGGGGGGTGAACCATGGTAAAATATGGTGTCTCTATGTGTGTTTTTCTTATGTTTTCTTTGATATGCTTTTATGTTGAATGAATGCATGCATCTGTTAGAGTTAATTTACAACACACACTATATTAGACATGTTATATTATGCAGAATGAATTCTAAAGGGTGAATGATATGGTAGAATGCATGTTGAAGAAGAAGAAGTATAAATATTCCTAACATTCCCATGAGTTCCATCCCTTCCATGATTGCAGACACTTGGGACATGAAATCACCCATAAGACATCTCAGGTGAGACTACATTGTGCACTCTATGAATAGTGTTTCCTTCTGGTTTACCAGAGGGGATGATGGTTTCTAGGGTTTTTTTGGAGAACTAAGGTAGAACCTAGGTTAGCCCATACATCCAATAGATCCCAATTTCACATCAAATTTTTGGAGAGAGATATTCAAACGATTTGGAACAAATTTGAATTCTAGCACAACCTATCATGCAGAGTTAGATGGGAAAATAGAAAGGGTAAATCAAGTGATAGAATATATGCTAAGAATGTATGTGATGGACAAACCGATGTAGTGGGAAAAATGTTTACCTTTGGTTGAGTTTGCTTATAAATATGGGTATCAAGCATCTCTAAAGATGACCCCATTTGAGGCACTTTATGGTAGAAAGTGCAACAAACTAGTGAGTTGGGACAACCCAGCAGATCGTGCAGTGGTTGGGCCATATCTACTCCAGGAAATGGAAGAGGAGATGGTGAAGATAAGGTGGAATTTAAAGGATGCTCAAGACAAGAAAACAAGTTGTGCAGATAAAGGAAGAACCCACAGAGATTTTAAAGTGGGTGACCATGTGTTCTTGAAAGTAAAAGAAAGATGTAGTTCCATGAAGTTCGGAAATTGTTCTAAGTTCGAAGCAATGCTACTGTGGGCCATTTTAAATCCTAGAGAGGATTGTTCCTATCACATATATTCTTGCACTTCTTTCATCCTTGTGTATTCACAATGTTTTCCATGTATCTTTGCTCAAAAAGTACGTACCCAATGTTAATCATGTCATTGATTGGAATGCGATTAAGGTAGAGCCAGAAGGTGAGTTTTGAGCGCTACCAGTTTGCATATTGGATCAAAAAATCAAATAGCTTTGGAATCGAGATATTGTCACTAAAATTCCGTCTGCAACATTGCACGCAAATGGTTACAGAAATACATCAATGCCAAACACCTATTAGTTCACCTGCAGCACCAAAATGAATTTCCAAGAGGAAAAAACTATACAATTGGGCAAAAAATGGCATGCGCTAACTCACTAAAGGAAGCGCGCGCACAGTGCGTGGGCCAAATAAGCCCGTAGAGAGCACACTGTGCCATATGTGTGATTGTGTATAAGAAAAGCCACGCACTCCTATGAAAGACACATTTGTGGTTCTTATCAGCCCCTCAACCACTTATGAACTAGCTCCCAACTTGATTTGACCCTCAAATCTGAGCTGAATCTGAATGGGGGGATGGTCAAGGACCAAAGGGTGACCTAAAGGGCCCCTTGTTCACACTAAGAACCAGTTGAATATTGCCTTGAATACATGATATAAATGGAGGCCATGGGTGCACTAAGAAATTAAGATTTTCATAGTATTGTTATGTTGCCTCAATCCTCCCTTGAGAATCCTCTTTTCTCCTTGGAGCATTCTAGCAACATTCCAATAGGCCATTCCACTCACCTCTTGAGGGAATAGGCATTGATTTCTTCATCATTTGCTTTATTTTCTACCATTGTAAGAATATCTCTCCATTAGGGAACTCAAGATCCCTCCAAAAGAGGAAGAGGGGACTCATAAGTCCTCATTTCTATATGGTTTTTTTCCAACTAATATAGTTATCCATTGGTGGCATAATCTTGGTCATTGGTTGATTTTTTTTGTTCAAAGTTTCTTATGCATTCTAGTTTTATTTCCTTAGTTGTTTTTAGTTTGTTTACTTGTTTATTTCATGTTCTTGGATTGTTTAACTCATGCAATAACCTATGTCTTGTCTAGCAGGCCCAACTAGACATGCAAGAGCCCTTGTTTTTCTCACCCAAGTGACGAAACGAACACAACAAATTGACAACCATACTGGGGATAGGTATCAATTTCCACCCTATTTGGGATTTGAGAGCACTTATTTTTTATCCATTTGTGTTGCAGGTACCAAAAACGGCCTAGCCTTACCTACCAAGAGCTCATTTTTGAGCTGGAGGAGGCTAATTACACTCAAATTCCCCCTTGACGCGTATCAGAAAGTGCACGGGTATTCCATCCCATAGACGGGCAATCAACGCATTGTGCGCCCAAAAGGATTTTGTTCTTTGTGAATTCTTTGCACTGTGCGCCCAAATAGATTTTGTTCTCTGCACATTGTGCGCCCACTACGCATCTGTCTGAATTGTAACCCGCGCACATTTCCAGAGTTTCAAAATTGTAAGAGTTTTTGTGATGATTCGAAGGTCCTTAACCTTCAAAATATTGCTTTCATGAAATTTGTAAATGCACTCCACTTAGATTCATTTTCCATATGAAAGGTTAGCTAAACATAGGCACTTAGGGGGTAAAAAGAACCATATTTTCTCCTATTTTTCTTTGGTTTCCACATGGATGGCTTGTTTAGGTTGTAAAAGTTAAGTTGAGATTATTTGTTATCACATATAAAAGCACTTGCATTGGGACCAGAAATTAACTTTGATCATTGATTATTCTCTTCTCTCGCACCATAGAGCGATCTTGAGAATCAGAAAGGTGATTAAGAAGACATTTCATCTCCCTTAACAAAAATATTTAGGAGAGGACAAAGCCCCCCTAGGGCTCCTTTTAGTTTATTTTTTGAAATCATCATAAAATTGTAAGGGCCCATACATGCCCACATGTTACAAACTTAGGATAGTTTCTTGAAATTCCTTTCTTAGTTTACATCACTAGGAGAGTTTAAAGATCAAAGTAACGGGCCCATACATGCCTACATGCTTGCAATCTAGGATAGTTTTTCAAGATTTCTTAGTATAAACAATATTAAGGAGTTTAAACGATTGGTAAGGACCCATATGTCCACATGATATTTCTTTAGGGATTTTAAAATTCCGCAAGGTTGTACCAATTACAGTTAGTAAGATAGGTAACAAATATTTGTAAGGACCACAAGAAGTTCACATGTTGCAAATTCACACCTAACTCATTAAAAATTGGCACATTTTATCACTTGCTCACACACAAACTAAATCCTCACTCACATAATTTCCATCTTGAATTGTGGAGGTTGAAGTAGGTTTTCTCCAAAGGAATTCCGAAACATCCCACTATTTCTTGAAGAAATTATCCACACCCACTTAATTCAAACAAGATTGGTTCACACCCCCAATCTCTCAGCCCACCACATCTAAAAAATTTCTAAAAAATCACTAAGTTTTCCTCCACAGGAGGTGCAAAAATATTTTTTTTACTCTAGGTAGGATCTCGGGGGTAGGCATCCAAATAACCCCCCATTATGTGGTTCTCACATTTTCAAACAATAGAAGTTGACAAATAGGGAACTTTAAAATCCTCCAAGTCAAGTGTTCCTACACCATAAGGCAGGGAGATACCCGTGAAGGGTCAACAACCGAGGTCCGACTTTTTTGTGTGTCCCCCCTTTATTTACCCAACTCTTAGCARGGATCCAGCCCGTGACATTTCTGAGATCGAAAATCCAAATGTCGTACTTTGACCGAGGTACCTAGTGACCAAATTTAGGACATATACCTAGGTGGCAATTGTGGGCTGCAATTGCACCTTGATCATATTCTATGTGGCTATTGGAAAWTATCTCCATCTCTTTCTGGATATGCACCCTCTACCCCTCATTATAACTGATTATTTCATCCTTCACTAGTTCCTCTTATGATGGCTTTAGACCCCACTGTTGAGTGCTCTTGGAACATCTAGTGTTATTTGAGAGGAAGGATGATATGTCTTTTAGGACATGAGCATTTGTTTTATTATTTATCCCACATGGAAAAAATCCACCTACCCACATGTATGCTTATTTACAGTTGATTTATGTATGATGTTCATTTGATTACATGCAATTGTGAGATATATTGTGAAGGTCCAAATTATACAAGTATCTTGTTCATTTATTGCTCTCATCACCATTTGCATACATTCACTTTGCTAGTCAGACATCATAGGGGACCCACATAATCCTCATCATTCTAGATGCTTGCCAAATCTCTCTCCTATTCTAGGAGGAGTTCCTAGTCTTTCCAACTCATCGTCTCAACCATCTCACACCCCTGTGAGTGCCACTATTTTGGGATAATATTTTCTTGGTTCCACTTTACTTGGGTCCAATTTCCAAGGCCATCCATCCACTATATCTCCTTCATAAGGAGGCGGGGGGGAAACTTCTTCTCAAGGGAGAAGTACAACCCCACCAAATCCCCCTCAAGGGTCAGGTACACTACCTGCTCACACCATGGCTATAACTAATCCTCCACCGCCACCCCCCATGCCATATTTGGCATCTCTCAACATTCCTGATTTGATAAACTCGTGAATGATCATATATTACATGACCCCACATGGACCAATATGCCTACCAAACTACCTTCAGATATTCCAAAATTTGAAGGAAAATCGGGGGAAGATCCTGCCAACCATGTCATGACCTTCCACTTATGGTGCTCTTCAAACAACATCATGGATGATTCCATTCTCTTAAGGTTATTTCAACAAACACTCACTGGTCCCTCAACCAAATGGTATGTGGACGAAAAATCAAGGTCCCAAGTGACTTTTGAATCCTTGGCCAAAGCCTTTTTGGCCTTTTTTCAACTACAAGTTTGTCATGAAACTGGTTTAGAACTTCTCTCTGAGTGCAAACAAACCTTAGCTATGCATATTTCTGACCACATTCACGAATGGCATCGACGACGTAGTTTATGTAAAGCGGAAACCACCAAAGAACAACGTCTCGATTGGTTTCTAAAATCACTCATCTCCATACTTTCCAAAGATGTGGCATCCACCTTCCCCCAATCCGAAGAGGAAGCCATCAGAAAGGCTCAATAGTTTGACCTTATTTATGCTCATTCAGGTTACTTATATACAGTATTACTTGATGCACCCAGACTTGTACCATTTGGCCAGGATAAACCTGGCATGTCTCACACTGCGGATGGGTTGATTGGTACCACGACATTCCACAATCCATACATTCAACCACAACCTATGTACTGTACACCCAAATATCCCCCGATATATGGAGGGTCTTCTTATTACCCTCCTCCCCCTTACCAACATCCATATCATGTTTCTCCCCCTCCACCCATGAGTGGACCCTCACCGACACCCATCATGCGCTCGGATTCTCAACCAAGTTCAGGTTCCCCTTCTACCTCAGCATATAACCTAGGCACTAATGAAAGCACTATGCCTTCCTATGCGCCCTACATATGATTTCCACAAAACAATCTGTATTTTCCTTTTCCTGGTCCTCCACAACTGGTTTCTCCCCCACATGGAAAACCACACGTCGACGTTAACTTTGTCCAGCCCTCTCCCATTCAACAACTTCATACTTTTGAACAATTGAATATGGAAAATATGGCCAATCAATGTAATAATGTGAAGAAGAAAGGAAAAAACCGAAACAATAATAACCCAGGACCAGGGGGAAATAACCCCCAACAAAACCAACCTGCTGGGGACAATGAGAATCAGGGTAACTAGAACCCCCAAGGTGATAATAAAAGCAAAGGCCAAGGGATGAACAAAAAAAAAAACCTCCAGAAAAACTTCCCTTGCACTCTTTTCAGTGAGCATGGACATTACACTCACCATTGCCCCTTAATTTCCGACTTCAAATGGATGAAAAAATCCATGAACGTGCCACATCCTCTAGCATCACCTACCCCTCAACAGGTCCCACAAAAATATTTGAAACAAACACCCTTTTCCGTGTTGCAAAACCGTATTCCACACCAAGGTGTGATGAATACCCAATAGGAGGTACATCTTGCCCCACCACAAATGGGACAATATCAAAACCCTGGAAATCCAACGGATCGCAATATCCTCCTCACTAGTGAAGAATAAATTCTTCTGCAAATGTGTAATCATCAATACAATGCACCCCCTGAATATACTCCCACCACTTTGGAAGCAGATCTATCTACATCTGGACAACCCTTGATGATTCCACGCCCTAACACTGAACCCCCCATTTGTATCCCTCACATTCCATTATGACGAAATGTCAACAAACCTCAGGCTACGACAACACACAATTATAGTTTGGTCGATGAGTTAGCACAGTCTCCTGCAGCCATGTCTGTATTGGAGGTCCTCCAAACATTTCCAACTCAACAAAAATCCTTACTTTCCTCCTTGGGGGTATTCGACCAAGTTGATACTAGACTCATCACATTTGATATAGATAGCAAAGAACTTTTTCTCCTCGCTCTGGTAGCTTTCCAAATACCAGTCAAGATTCAAAACATCACGGTTCATCGATGTATCATTGTTGAAGGTGCATCCACCGGCATCATGTCCAAAACTATATGAAAAAAACTTGGCTCCCCTGAGCTATTACCATATGCCATCACTTTAAGAGCTTATGATGGTCGACCATCCTCCCCTGAAGGGCTCTTTCAAAATGTCCCTGTCAAAATCGGGGGAAAAACCATCCTCATCGACATTGAGGTTATCAACGTCATGCTCAATTACAATATCTTGTTTTTACATAGCTACATGTACACTATGAAGGCAGTGGCCTCTTATGTGTTTTGAACGATTATGTTCCCCCAGAACGGGAAAATCATCACCATTGACCAAATTTCACATTACGATCCTAACCACTCTGCCAACATCGATAACAACATGCCTCTTGTCTGCACTAGTTCTGATGCTTATTCACTCATTGATATGGCCCCCAGAATTTTCAAGGACCCGTCCTTGTTGGGGGAATACCATGGAGAACCACCTCTCATACACCCTTCAACACAAGTGTGTTCTGTATCTTTTAATGGAACTGACACTGGAGACACCATTCCTCCCACTGATTCCTCTCCCCACCTCGACATCCCACTAGTTGAAGAAATTATACCCTAAGGATTACCTGAGAACTCTACTACACCACTTATCCCCAATTTCCCCCTCTCCCAGGGGAAAATCCCTATTTGGGAGACAATTCCCCAAGCCATCACTCAAATCCCCTTCTTCTACCCCCCACTGGTGTTGTGAGGGAAATCCCCTTACGGACTAGCAAATAGGGTTAGACTCTGCATGCAGATATGACCTGGAGAAAATTTACTGTCTACCTTCATCCCCAGACTTAAATCTCATTTATTTTTAGTAAGTGCAATGGATAGATCAACCTACCTCGTTCCGAGAGTTCGATGTTGATCCCTTGTCGTACTTGACTACTTGTCTGCAGTTCTCCTTTCCAACGCTGACCTGCATACAAGACAAGAAACAACTACACATGCATACTACCTATAGAATAACGGGTTAGAAATTCAAACATGTACTTAGCAGATTATGAATAAATCATGAATTGGGACGGGAAAAACACTTTCTTTATTACTTTGAATGAGTCAACTTACAAAATTTGAGACCGACCACCACTCCGCGAACCTGATCCTGTGCTCCTCTTCAACTATCCTCCAACATCTTTGCTTTGTATCTCCTTCGGCTCAAGGAAAGGCTAAAGGGTTGGGACAATGGGAATATGCAAATGGGCGGAGTTTCTTTGCTATATTTTTCCTCCTCCAAATGGGACCCCTACCCCTTCTTTTATAGGCTAGAAGGAGCTAGGTACTTGGACGAACCCTCGGCCATGCATGGCTGGGATTTTCAGTTAACTCACCCATAGCTTTTGTGTTCCGTTGGAAACTTTCATTTTTTCATTCTTTTGTCAGTCCACGTAGGTTGTTTTGGGTTAGCCAGCATGTACATGCGTGCAGTAATGGAGTAAGGTGAGTGGGCCTTTATAAAAGAGGTTTTTTAAAGAGTTGTTCAGCAGTGCTTTGGAAAAGAAGGGATATGAGATGGCCTGATGCTAGGTAAGCATGTGTGGTGCAATTTAGGGTTATAACAGATGCCCCCTAATGTGTGAGGGTAGAAGAGCATCTGATGGTCAAAATACATTACCAATCTTTACTGATGTGCCGAACGATTGAGCCCAAGGATCAGGAACCGGGAGGTTTCGTCTGCAAAATAACAAATGTCTCACCGAGGCGGGCATACCCATGCTCGGGATAAAGTAGAAACATGGCTACCAATCAAATACACTGTAGATCCATGTCATATATAAAGAGTAGCTGCAAACAATACACAGCGGAGCTACATCTCGAAATTGAAAAGATATGCATATAAAGTATCCATCTTCTAGAAGTTGATACGGCCTGATGGCTAGAGATGAGATCTTTAGAGCTCGAGCAACAACTTCAAAATCTTCAAAACTCCGGTAGGAGTGTAATATGAGTGTACGACTGCACTACCCAGAGGTCTTCGACGACTCGTCGATCTTGGACTTGATAATCTTGATGATCAAACTGGAGGCTTCAGTGATTTTGAACAAGGACTTGATTGGATTTTCAGGATGGCCGGGTATGAGGACAAGAGACATATTGCAGAGGGGATGAATCAGGCTTGGTGACAAACTTCCCTTGGATAATAACACGATGAATGATGAGACTCAGGCAACATGGCATTAATCATAAGTCTACGAAGCAAGAGGCAACACAAACTCTCCATATGTTTGGAAGGATAACCAAACGGTGGAGGACACAACTTTATATAGTGAGAAAAAGCTTCCTAAGGTCGTACTACATCCCATAGTCTGATGAACAAATGGACAGATGTGTTGTATCCAAGGGCGACTCATTATGCTGCCAATAAAGAAAATACTTTTTCCTTCCTCTTTTTGGGGTATATTTGATTTATTTTTTGTCCTTTTCAATAGTTGTGGAAAAAGAATAAAGGAATATTACGTTACAAACGAGGAACGAGTGTTGCAAACATACAAGTTCAAGGCACAAGGAAAAGACTGATGTTCAAAATAATGATACTCGGGAAAAAATCCTCCGGGGGCCAAGGGTGTTAAAACGCAGAAGAAAACTATTACAAGGCTGATATATAAGGTATGCAAATGCGGTTAACAAAACACACAATGGTAACATCCTTCGATGTAAGTTTAATGAGCCCAAAGAAGGTAAGCTTGGTGGTTTTGCATGTTTAGGGAGTCTGAAAAAAAATAAAAGGAGACTCCGTTGGGGTACCTTTTTCGGAGATAGTCTAGTCGATTCGAAAAAGGGTAAACTAGCACCGATAAGACATCGATTCAAAACCATTTTAACGAGTGTGACAAGGACAAGATCACTCGACTATTTTTTCATTTTTAAGGAGTCTGAAAAAAGCTTTACTATGGACTTCGTCGGGAATGTTCTTCTAGACCAGTTTGACGAGTGTGAAAGAATAAGGTCACCCGACGATCTTTTCCATTTTAGGGAGTTTGAAAAGAGCTTAACTATGGACTCCATGGGGGTTCCTTCTTCATAAGTTTAGTCCCCCATGCCCGAAAAAGGGATAAAATTATACCTGAGAGTACTCTTCTAAAGAACTGAAGTTCCATAGAGTATACCTTTGTTCGTACATTTGACCATCCGGACCGAAAAAGGGGTAAACTACCGCCAGACAGACGTGACTTCAAATTTCAGTTTAACGAGTGTGAAAGGCCACAAGATCTCTCGACAATCTTTTCATATTTAGARGGTCTGAAAAGGGCTTAAAAGAAGACCCGTTATTTTTTGGGAGTCCTGAGGGTGAGGTCAAGAGCAAAGAAGAATTATGTAAATGAGGCTCAAACTCATATTCARGAAAAACTGCAAGGACTCCCAAGCCTATAGTGTTGTAGAGACAGCATGAATACCATAATGCAACCAGGATCTACCTAGGGAATCCATGTTTCGGTAGGCTCTACCACCAAGTTGTGACACTTCTAAAGCAGATATGATGGTTCCGTGTCACAATCTGATGGGATCGATCCTATGGMAAATGAAAAAGACAATGAGATACAAAAATCAGGGTAGAAACCTAACCTATATGCTCAAGTTGATCGTCGGAAAAAAATTCATGGACCGTCAAAATGACTCAAAACTCCCAAAAACTATCCCAATACCCGATCAAATCCCTCCAACGCAACTCCTGAATCACTCTAAATGGTTTTTGGTATAAAGAAAATGATAAGGGAGGCAAAAAAAGTGACAAAAAGAGGCCAAAAAGTCTATAAATAGAAGCTGGCAACTCATTATCACCATTGCTGATTTGGAAATTGACTCTGGAGACAAAAGAACCCCTTTGATAAAAATGGTGATTCCGGGAACTACAGTGGACGAAACGAACTTCCGTCTGGACCAAGTAAGTACAAACTCCCCTATCTAGCTATTCAATTCTTTATTTTTTCTTTTCATTTCATTTTTTGGGTGGGCGTCGAACTTTAAAAGGTCGGCCCTAGGTCCATGCGGGCTGTCTCTAGACAGGCCGCATGTACACTCGGGCAAAGTAAAACTTGCCCGCGTGTACACGCGACTGTCACCTAGATAGCACACGTGGACCTCTCTTTATAGACAAAAAAATAAAAAATCACTCACTCACCCTTCTGAACCTTGTTGTTTTGGTAGGATGTATGTCCACTAGAGGGAAAGGGAGCATGAAGAAGTTAGTGAATTGGTTGCGGGAGATCCGAATGCTGTGGTCGTGTTAATGCAATGTGGATTGTTAAAATTCTTCTTGTGTCCTTTTATGCGAGCGCAACCGAGGCTACTGAATGCCTTGGTTGACTATTGGCACCCTGATGCAGAGGCTTTCATGCTAGAGGGGCAATCACTGGTGCCCACCACCGAGGATATCTACTTTTTGACTGGCCTCTCAAGGAGAAGGGAACCAGTCAACTTCAGGATGTTTCCGTCGGGGCCGCATAACATAGTGGAACTGATAGCCCTGTACTGTGAGGCTAGGACAAACCATTTGAGCTCCTAGGTGCCTATAAGCAAGATCACTAACCTATCACTACAAGCGATATTATTACTCATTGGGCAGATTACCGGTTCAGTGGCCTTGCATCAGGCATCCCGCGCACAGATGAACTGTGTTGTCCAGTGCTTGAATGCACAAATTTTTGACTGGAGTACTACACTGCTGGAGTGTATGAAGAGTCAATTGACAGATTGACGTCAGCAGACACAGAGGAACTTCGGGTTCAGGACTATTTTGTGTTTGTTCTTTTTCAAGAGAGTTTCAAGTTTTAGTCCTCGGGTAGTGGTACGAGGACATCAAGCTTCTTTTCCTGTTGTGTGTAGATGGGCAGTATTATTGCCGCGACAAGGTGGTGGAAGAACCAATGAGTCCTTCGATGATGACTTTTTTGCATGGTTGTCATGGAAAATCCCGGTTATAGAGGACTACCCCTATGCCGGGATTGATTTTTCGAGAGACCCAGAGATACCAGTACCTCCTAGTGAGGAGTGAGGGGAGATGGGTAAGTATCCACCTTTGTAGTTTTTGTTTTTTGTTGTATATGTAATTTTTTTATATGCCAAAGTATTTGACGGATATACGTTTGTTGCATGCAGATGTGGGACCAGTGAAACCTGTCGATTATGCAAGGAACAGGCGTTGTCCTCAGCCAGGGGCCGCAGCCGCCGCTATCGGGGGACCAACAGTAGCAGGAGACCTCCCAGCCGGGGAGGCTGAGAGGGTACTTAGACGAGTTGAGTGAAACTTTACTGCACTCACTCACACAGTCTCGATGGCAGAGATTGAGGACCTATCGCCATCCATGCAGCCTCATGTAGTGGGGGCACCTCGGACGTGGGTCCAATTGTTTAGGCGTTTAGCCCATGCTGTGGACCAGTATAACAGGGCCCATAGGCCCCGAACCTATTTAGACATTTTACGTGCCACGAGCACTACTTGTATATATTTTTTGAGGGCATAAGCCCTGTGACTCGTTACTGGTCCTATTTTTGAGGCGCTTGCATCCATCTATGTACTCTGGTTACTTTATGATATTATATATGGTTTTTTTTGGTCTTTTGTGTCTTATGGATCACGTGTGAAAAAATATATTTACATGCTTATGTCAATGTTCTTTCATATGTGTGCAAGATGCCAATCTAAAATTTGATTAGCTAGAGTATCTGTAACTTGGTTTAATCTCCTAGGAACATGAAAATATGTAATATAATCAAAGTTTCGTTCTAAGAGACGTACCCTAAGGAATCGTCGGTGTAAAGTTGGATCATGAACCCGGTACACGTTGTTTAACTAAGACACAACCAATTGAGCGTCGAGATAGACCCGGAGATGAGAGATACCCAATGACAATGCGTCACGAAGTAACTCAATAACTGCTCTATACTCAACAACTTTATTTGTGGTGTCACCTAAGCATATACCTCCGAAAGATAATAATTGGCCTTGAGGTGTAAAGATTACCCAAGCTGCGGAGGCAATCCTCTGAGTGTGCCGACTAGCACCGTCTGCATACCCAAGGAACACCTTGGAATCACTTGACATCTGCCATAGTGACGAAAGATAACATCAATGATATGTCCATAACACTTAAAAGAAACTAAAAAGTAATAGTACAAAGACTATACATATCTTACAAAAAGTTACCCACAGTGACCTGCCTATGAGTAATACTTCTTGAGGTAGAGCCTATTTCTAGGCTCTGCCAAAGAATTCCCTTCGAAATCAACCAGATGATAGGAACCATTTTTTAATACCTCTTTTATGATAAAAGGCATGAACCACATGGGTTTGAATTTGCCTGCCCCTAGGGGGTCCTTATCTTGGTCATAGACCAAAACAAGGTCGCCTTCAGAGAAAATCTGAGGACGAACGGACCTATCATATTGACACTTGACCTTATGTTTGTGAGCCTCGTTGGCCAGGGCCGCATCACGATGTTGTTCATTGAGCTGCTCAAGGTATACTAACCGTTCTTCGAGTGGAGAAGTGTCTGGCAATAATTGTACTGCCAATTTTAGGGATGGGATCTGACATTTGATGGGAAAGACTACCTCCAGCCCATAAACGAGTTGAAAAGGTGAGAAATCGGTTGGAGTCTTAACAGATGTTCGGTAAGCCCATAATGACGAGTATAACATCAAATGCCAATTTGAATTGGCTGAGTTGATAGTTCGCTGTAGAATAGTCTTAAGAGTTTTGTTTATAGCTTCCACCTACCCATTGGCCTGGGGGTAGTAGGGTGATGAATGTTCTTTCTGTAACCCAAGATTTGATGTTAATTTGTTCATCATCTGATTCTGAAAGTGAGTACCATGGTCAGTGACAATCTCCCTCAGGACGCCAAACCTTGCTATGATCTGGTTGAATAAAAAGAGAGCTGCAGTCTCTCCATAATCTTTAAACGTTGGCATAGCCTCAACCCACTTTGTGAAGTAGTCAACAGCTACGATGATATAGCGATGCCCCCTTGCTGAAGGGGGATTGCAAGTAGTGTAATCAATCCCCCACTTGGTGAAGGGTCCAACTATGATGACGGGGAACATGGGAGAGGGATGTGCCCTCATCTTCCAAGAGAAGATTTGGCATGGATGGCACTTCTTGACCGATTCAATACAATCTTTGATAAGTGTCGGCCAGAAGTAACCTGCTCGTAGAATTTTTTGGGCTGTTGCCAACCCAAAAAAATGACGGCCACAAGCTCCAGTATGGCAATCATTGAGCACGATAAATGCATTCTCATGAGTGAGACATCGGCGTAGGATGCAGTCTACACCTCTCCGATACAACGTATCATCGAGTATGAGATAATTCTTAGCCTGATGGCGTATATGTCAATGCTCATCACGAGAAGCAGAAGTGGGGCACTTCAAAGTCTGGAGATAGATAAGTATATCTCTGTACCAGGGATCCGAATATGTGATCAAAAACATATCTCCCCAGATAGGTGATTCTTTAGGCACAACGTCACCTGACTCAATCGAAAGTTCTGAAATAAGCTCTGCGAAGACCAGTGACTTTTTGGACTTTGCTGAAACGAAGTCTAAGTCAAACTCCTGGAGGATGACTATTCATCTACTGATTTTTCTGCCTATTACCCATCGTGTCAACATGTACTGGAATGGATTCACGACAGTAATGACGGTGGTCTTGTGAAACAAAACGTAATGACAGAACCCTTGAATAGCATGAAATGATTCAAACGCAAGTTTTTCGATATGAGAATAATTGAGTTCCGGTCCTACGAGGCCTCGGCTCAGGTAGTAGATCATGTATTCTGAGAACAAGTCATATTCTTGAACTAAAACCATGCCAATGGTTGACTCTGCTGCAGCCAGATATAATAAGAAATCTTTGTTATAGTTAGGTGGCTAGAGCAGAGGGGTAGTTGTGAGGGCATGTTTTAATGCGTCAAAAGAGCATTGAGTGGCATCGTCCCAGTAAAAAGGGACGTCTTTCTTTAGTAAGTGCATAAAGCCTTTGGTGATTTCGGCATAGTTGGCGATGAAGCGTCGTAAAAATTTCGCCTTGCCTTGTAGACTCTGAAGTTGAAGGATTGTGCGTGGGGGGGGAAACTGGATTATTGCCTCCACCTTGAGAGGATCGACCATGATCCCTGTTGTTGATACGATGAAACCTAACAAACGTCTTGACGTTACGCAGAAGCTACACTTGTTTGGATTCAAGCGAATTCGAAAGTAGCGACAACGTTCAAAGATAAGTCTAAGGTGTGTGAGATGATCCGTTCTCTTGCGAGATCGCGATGCTAAATCATCTAGATAGGCCTCAACGATATGCTTGAGGTCATGGAAAGAAAAAGACATGGCCCGCTGAAAGGTTGCTTTAGCATTTTTAAGACCAAAAGGCATCTTACGATATGCAAATGTACCCCAAGGACAAATGAATGTCATTTTGTGTTGGTCTTCGGGTTTGATTTGTATTTCATTATATCCCGAAAAACCGTCCATGAAAGAAAAGGCTTCACAACCAACACATTCATCAATTATCTGGTCGATGAATGGTGTTGGAAAATTATCTTTGGGACATGCCTTGTTCAAATCACGAAAATCGGTACATATATGAATCGTGCCTTGTTTTTTATTGATCGGCACAAGATTCGACACCCATTGAGTCAAATGGATAGGATAGATAAAACTTGCCTTTAGCAATTTCTCAACCTTAACCTTAATGGCTGCTGCTTTCTTAGGATTAACTGGACGAAGCTTCTGTTGAACAAGCTTGGCATCAGGATACGTTGTGATCTCATGTTCAACTATTTTTGGATCGATACCTAGCATTTCCTCATAAGACCAGGCAAAAACGTTGTGGAATTCTTTGAAAATATCTGTGTAGATTTGAATCTCTTCAGGGGAGCAATCCGCTCCGACAAAGAAGTTCTCCACAACGCCAGGGTTTTGGAAGATATATATTGGTATAGTTTCAGCGATAGTTGCCATATTTCCCTCAGCATAAATGTCGTGTGTACCTAAGAGTTTAATAGGGCACGACTGATCTCCCGTCATGGTTACGGTGAATTCTCCTGCTTCAATTCGGCTTAACTCTGGGAGAAAATATGATCTGTGATGAAGATCTTCCCAAGGTTTGTTCGGACTAGTCATTGCTTCGATAACTGCTTCATCAGAAGGCAAGACTAAGTCTAACGAATCGGTGTTAGCGAGAGAACCCTGAGCCCAAATAGGCTCTAGAAGTGGATCTAACTCTTGTGCAGGAGTCGAATCAGTGTTAGCTGAAGCTTGTTGGAATAAAGAGTACGCTACTTCAGCTGCAGACAAGGGGATGGACATTCCCGGGTGCCCTGTCTCATCCATCGTGGTCGATGGGGAAGGAAGGATCCATGGATCCTCGAAGTAAGTCGTGCGGAATGATGAAACTTGAAAAATCTCAACCTTATGGTGATTGGATATAAATTTGATATCGTTGTGAGGGGCGGGTAATCGAAGGTACCCATCAAAGATGGGCACAAACCAACTCCTACGTTAATGACACCTGGTTGAGGATTATCAATCATCAGGACTGTGGATGCCCCCAAAGTAGGGTCAGATCTGGAGAAAGACAATTGATCGATGGTCATTATCCGACCCTCGTGTGGAAACAACAAGACCCAAAAAA
>JASDQU010100114.1:229976-256147 GCA_032191745.1 Picea mariana
TTGGGCATGCATTATATTCGAAGGACTTTGGGAAGGGTTACCCCATGCTGGTCCCATGGGGATAGGCATAGTAGTTTGTCCGGGGTTCCATTGATTGTGGAAAGAATTACCCCAGATCGACATTCTGGACGAGGGAACGGATCCGTACCCTAAATCCCAAGGTCCTGCTATGGAATAAGTTCCTAGGTTTTCCCCTTGTGCAGGAATATTACCCTGCATAGGAGTAGATTGTCCAAAAATGGGGTTTTCCCCAGTCGGGAAAACGGTTGACGAGAAGGTTTTGTTACCAAATGTTTCGTTCAAAGAAAATGGTGTCGAACCTATCGGCATACCATGCGAAGGTGTTCCTTGACTCCCCGCTCCAAATAAACTATTGTGTGTAGGTTGCCCGGCGGATGGCTGATGCAAGCCGCCGAGTGAAGGGGACGAAGGAGGGATATGACCTCCTCCGTAAGGGAAAGTGTTAAAAGGATCAGTAGTGCCCCCCATGTGACCTTGTAGAGGAGCGCTAGATCTCCCTACCCCCAAACCTAAATTCTATAAAGTGGAGTAAGAAAGTATAAGACTTGTACCCAAACTAGGCATCCCGTATGAGAACGGAGGGCCTATCGCACTTGGTGTGAAAGGGGTTGTGGCCTCCGCCAAAGACGGGATCAGACCACTGTGCNAAAATGGTGTCGAACCTATCGGCATACCATGCAAAGGTGTTCCTTGACTCCCCGCTCCAAATAAACTATTGTGTGTAGGTTGCCCGGCGGATGGCTGATGCAAGCCGCCGAGTGAAGGGGACGAAGGAGGGATATGACCTCCTCCGTAAGGGAAAGTGTTAAAAGGATCAGTAGTGCCCCCCATGTGACCTTGCAGAGGAGCGCTAGATCTCCCTACCCCCAAACCTAAATTCTATAAAGTGGAGTAAGAAAGTATAAGACTTGTACCCAAACTAGGCATCCCGTATGAGAACGGAGGGCCTATCGCACTTGGTGTGAAAGGGGTTGTGGCCTCCGCCAAAGACGGGATCAGACCACTGTGCGATGTAGAAGTGGTCAATACCATGGTGGCTCGGACCAACGATGGTGGGTTAGGAGGTGAAAGCTCTCCTATGGTGACAACCATAGTGGGAATTGAAGAATTCCCAAAAGGAGTAACAACATTTGTTTCCATTGCTGTGTGCAACACTGTCTGGCACTCGTAATATTGAATTGGTACGATGAAAAGTACCAAGAAATCAGTGGTTGGGGTTTCAACCGGGCCAAGAGAGGTTGCTTCAAGGTCCAAAACAGTTGATTCCTCCGGGGGTTAGTCAGGCACAATGGCTTGTAACCCGGTCGCTTCAAAAGACCCTTGTTGGTCTAGCTTTCACCTTAATGGTGGCGAGGGTGGCTCAAGTGTAACCGACGGCAAGCCAAGAAGCCTTCATGACCGACGGAGCTCATGATCCTCCACTATGTGAGAAGATCAAAGACACTCTAAGGTAGTCTAAACATTCAAATTTAACACACACTAAAAAAGTCCCTAGAAGATAAGACAGGCAAACACTAAATTAATTGGAAGAACAGTTACAACAACCAACACTAGAGAAACTTACCGGTGCAAGTGCAACTCGAACAAAGAAGCACCCTCTGGGTATACTTTTCAAATCATGGCCTGATGTCTATCCTAAGTACCGCGGTATAGCCCCGCAGTCACCTGTGTATGTCCCTAAAAAGATTGGCAACTAGGTTTCTAGCGCGCGAACAGTCACCAGGCGAGTACAGTTGAAAGTCGGGTAGACCACAATGAGCAGGGTATCAAGCCCGAAACCTGTCAAAGGTATTGAGAGAAAATGGTCTGGAAGACAATTGAGGACCTCGAATGGATTCGATACCCAAAAAGGCCCATGGCAAATGCAAATGACGGAATCCCAAGACAAGCCCTCTATATGTGTTCTCCACTACGATTGGTCCAGCTTTGGAGGGGTTATCTTCGCTACCTTTCCGCATGCAACCTCGTGTTTATCCCCTGTGTTAGAGGGGGGTCCCGGATAAATTTCATGATACTAGACTTAGACACTCCCTAACTCAGACTCCAATGTTTGATTTTAAATGGCCTTGAAGAGTTTCCTCTCCAACCTAATCCAAGGCCCTAATCCTGAACTAGTTGGTTAACCCTACAATCATGAAAGTCTAATACATTTTAGATTTTAGCATTAATTTTATGGCCTTGTCTTATGTCAAGGGGTATGGAAGTGAAACTGATGATGTGTAATAGACGAAATAAAAAATAAGTAAAAAGATGGAAACAAAAAAAAAAAATTAATGCAAAAATTCAACAACTTTTCAATTTATTATTTTTTAAATTTTCTAAGATTTTGGACAGCAAACTCAAAAGAAATTTCACTTGACTACAAGCTACTTATGATCTAAGTAAACTGTAAAAACTTATGAAATAAATGACTTTTCCCTGGCTAATAATGAAAAAACACACTCTTCAACCAAACAAGAAAATTAAAAGAGATTTTTTTATTTATTAAATGCTTGATAAAGCAAAAACCAAGAAAAACAATTTTGGCCTAATCGCAGATCGCAAAGAATCAGGTCAAAAATCACACACTAGCAATTTAAAAAATGGCTCTCACACTTGTCTAAAAACCTTAAAAAATTCTTTTACTTTTATGACAACTTTTTAAATGAGAAAAAGCAAGCTAAAGGTAAGATTAATCCTAAGCTATTGATTGCTAAGACAGAGATTCAAATACATGAGAGGTATAATTCTCATCAAGGAAAATGATGACTGCCTTACCCTCAACAGAAATTATCCTGCACAAGCACGCTACTGTTAATCCAACAGCCAGCATGTGAACGCGAGCTGTATAGATACAGAGGGCGTGTACACGCAGGCTGACCTTGTACAGGCTGCGTGTATCTCTAAACTCTAAGAAAAACTAAAAACAGATAGACCAAACCAGGAAGAGACCACTGATATTGATAACCAAAGTCTCCTGAAGGCTTGGACACTCGTTTTTAACAGAAAAAACCAAAAATGTAGGGAAAGATTTATAAAGCCAAACAATCTAATATAAGACTGTAAACAAACAAGACTAAGACAGAATTCCAGAAAACCCCCTGAGAATGTGTGATTCTGACAGGGAAGAGGATGACTGCCTTCGAAGTTCTCTGGACTCTACACGCTACTGCTACTTCTTCAGCTAGCATTCACACATGGGCTGTAAGAGAGTAGGGCGTGGGTACATGAGTGCAGGCCTTATGTAGGCCGCATGTACCTCTGTGGGTCTCGAAAAAACACAGTCAAGCAAATCATAGGGAAAGATGGTATGGAAAACCAGACTCCCTGCTAGCTCAAACCTTACAGAAACTAAAAGAAAAAACAGGCAAGAAAAACTAGTCTTTTAAACTACCCAAAAACTAAATAAAATTCCAGGAACCCTAGAGAGTCTCCCCAGTATGGTCGCCAATTATGTTGTGAGGGAAATCTCCTTACAGACTAGCAAATAGGGTTAGACTTTGCATGCAGATATGACCTAGAGAAAATTTACTTTCTACCTTCATCCCCAGACTTAAATCTCATTTCTTTTTAGTAAATGCAATGGCTAGATCAACCTACCTCGTTCCGGGCATTCGATGTTGATCCCTTGTCGTACTTGACTACTTGTCCGCAGTTCTCTTTTCCAACATTGACCTGCATACAAGACAATAAACAACTACACATGCATACTACCTATAGAATAACGGGTTAGAAATTCAAACATGTACTTAGCAAATTATGAATAACTCATGAAGTGGGACAGGAAAATCACTTTCTTTATTATTTGAATGAGTCAACTTACAAAAGTTGAGACTGGCCACCACTCCGTGAACCTGATCCTGGGCTCCTCTTCAACTGTCCTCCAACTTCTTTTCTTTGTATCTCCTTTGGCACAAGGAAAGGCTAAAGGGTTGGGACAATGGGAATACGCAAATGGGTAGAGTTTCTTTGCTATATTTTTCCTCCTCCAAATGGGACCCCTACCCCTTCTTTTATAGGCTAGAAGGAGCTAGATATTTGGACGAACCCTCGGCCATGCATGGCCAAGATTTTTAGTTAACTCACCCATAGCTTTTGTGTTCCGTCGACAACTTTCCTTTTTTCGTGCTTTTGTCGGTCCACGTGGGCTGTTTTGGGTCAACCAGCGTGTACATGCATGTAGTAATGGAGTAGGGCACGTGGGCCTTTATAAAAGAGGTTTTTTAAAGAGTTGTTCAGTAGTGCTTTGGAAAAGAAGGGATATGAGATGGCCTGATGCCAGGTAAGCATGTGTGGTGTAATTTAGAGTTATAACAACTAGGAGTACAAGAATTTCATGTAGCCGCGATGCTTACCCTTCCCAACATGGTTCTCGCCATCCCTGTATGGTATCTACACCCTCTCGTGATGGTTCCTCAACCATCTCTCCCTCCTCAGTCAGATGGAATCTCGATGCAGATTCCAGTACTAATTTTGGCCACGCCACCCTCACCCCCAATTGCCAGCACCACGACTACGGCTAGGGGAATATGGAATAATAAAGATCCCATCACTCCACTTCCTCCCTGAGTTCAACCTCCTTGCGCACTCTGCAAAAGAGAGGGACACCCCACTAATAGATGTCCTTCTCTTCCTAAATTACGCAATATGATTCAACTCCCTCTAGCAACCACATTGCTCACCGCTTCACTAAGCACATCTAGTACTACCACAGAGTCCCCCACTACAGGCAGTAAAGGGCTACGAACCAATTTATCTTGCGCCATCTATTCAGAGTATGGCCACTACACTCATCATTTCCCATCTCTACCTCAGTTTCTCCATAAACTAACGGTAGTATGCCAAACCTATCATCAAGATCCCTCTCCACCACCACTTTTAGGTACCCACATCACCGACATTCATTATGTCTCTAACTCAGTCCCCGAACGGATGATATTCCCTTGCTCTATTTGTGACTCACTTTCTCATTTCACATACAGGTAAAATCATGAAGATGGGTAACACTTTTGCTTGTTTTATGACAAAAAAAACTGTATTTTCACAAGTTCTTCAACTTCCGGCATACAAAAGTATTTTTTTTATTTAGAATTTCACTTTACAATAAAAACAAAACTTGTGAAGAATTTTGTTATCTTTCCAATGACTATTTTTCAATTTTTTTTTATCAAGATTTTATATGTCAATTTGACAAATGTTTAATAGTATGTTCCTTAAACATGAAAGGAATGATAATGAGTTATTGTTTTCCACAACAATGTATCTATTATTAAACTTATGTTTTTAAGAAATGAAATATACTGCAACAATCTACAGAGACTCTATTTTATTATGACTATAATTTTGAATCTAACAGATGAATATTATAATTTCTAGAATTTTTTGAAGTTGACCAAGCTGAAAACATTTCAGATTTTAAACACATGTTTTTCTACACCTTGTGTCTATCTTAATTTTTACTTAAAAATAAAATCTAAAAATACCCTTTTGAAGAGAACAGTTTAAGGATTATGAATATAAATTTTTCATAATTTTCCACGATGTATTTTTAGAGATATGGATTTTTCATTTCACCGAATCATAATTTCACCTAAAAATATTATGCATTGATTTTTTTATAAAATTAAATAAAATTAGATAAAAACAATGAAAATGAAAACAAGTTATACCCAATGAAAGTAGATTCAATTTTAAAAAAGTTGGAATCAATTTTGAAACTAAATTCTGACTATTTGTAGGATTCTGCTACCTCCAAAGATGAAGTAAGATGGAGAGAATTTGCAGTTTCCTGCAAATAGTCCCATTTTCAGGTTTTCGGTCGAAATCTAGTTTTTAACGGAATCCGTTAAAAATAAACGTTTCGACCGAAAAGTATTTCGGCTGAAATATTCTTACCATGGGAAAATAATTCATCCGAAAAATGTTGTACACAAATTTCGAGGGTGCCGTTAAATTTGACGTGCAAATTTTTGGCTGAAAAAATTTCTAGCAACATTTTTTTGGCTGAAAAATTGCCGCTAGAAATTTTGGAGACCCGATTGTCATGAAAGTGTTACCCAACTTCATGATTTTACCCATACCGATGTCCTTTGATCATTGAATACAACCATCATCAAGTAACCCTTATTCAAAATCATTCAACCACCTCTCCTCATATGATGCAAGTGAATCCCCCTATCCCTTCTCCAGATATTGTTAACATCACCTCCCCTGAACCTGAGTCACTTACCACCCCTCCATGGTTCATGAATAGACTGTCTAAGGATATTCCCCCAAATCCTACCAATTCTCTGGTTCATTTCCCACAGGAAATCTTTTCCCTACCACAGTTTACCCCCCACAATGTCTAGAAATCTAGTTTATGTCAAGAGAGCCATCACAACATGCTTGCGATATCTTCTCTACGTCTTCGCCACTTGAGGATAATCACACTGTGACATTCACCCATGTCACCTCCATGGATCCCCTATATTCTCACATTTTTCACTACGACGAAGATATCATGGAAGAACTCACTACCCCCAATTTCCCATGGAATGCGCTCCATCACAGAGCACTTTTTATCTCATAGGAATCCTTTGAACCTCCTAGCCAAGCCTCCATATGTGTTATCAAAACCGAGGATTTTATTCCATCAAGGCATATAAACTGGTTACACAACCCTATCCCTGCTCCCGATGCTTTTGAAGAAGGAAACATGGCCAATATATCCCACACTGTCAAAATTGACATTTCCATCAAACCGGGAATCATAAAAGAAATCACCATTGGCACTGCATGCTCCCCTGAGGAACTCACAGCTTACAAATTTGTCTTTCAGGAATATCGGGATATTTTTTCCTAGTCATATATGGAGATTCCCAACCTCTATCCTTCTATCGTCGAACATCGCATCGACACATGGCCAAATGTCGCCCGAGTCTTTCAAAATAAACGCCCACTTCACCCATCAAAAGTTGTGGCTATAAAAGCCGAAATTGACAAGTTACGTGCCGCAGGTTTTATTTACCCCATTGTGTATACCTCATGGGTTTCCAACCCCGTCCCCGTTAACAAAAATAGGGAATTATTCGTGTCTGCGCCGACTTTCACGATCTCAACCATGCGTGTCCCAAAGACAACTTTGCAACCCCTTTCATCGACCAAATTATTGATGATTGTGTCGGCCACAAGGCCTTGTCCTTCATGGATGGGTTCTCTGGCTATAATCAAATCCAAATCCATCCAGCAAATCAATATAAAACCACTTTTACTACCCCATGGGGTACTTTTTCTTATCATGTCATGCCTTTTGAACTAAAAAATGCAGGTGCTACATTCCAATGGGCCATGAATTATGTTTTCCATGATCTTCCTCGCATCATCCTCACTTACTTGGATGACCTCACTGCTCAATCCAAGAAACGAATTCAACATTGTAGGCCCACTAGCCATATATAGTCCATTTCTCCAAACTTTCACGCTCAGTTACAGGAGCCCAGAGCATTTGTTTCTCGATCCATCTTCAACCATAGGATCATGGTCCCGCCATCTACACAGTCACATTCCTTGGATCACCATCTAAACTTGGCCCCGGGGATCATTTTTGTCATGTCACGTCCAGGTACGCATGCTCATATTCAAAATGATCAAATAAGTTGTTATATGTTCTTTATCTTCAGATATTGTTCATGTCGAGTATTTGGTTTTCATGTGTGCAGGTACTTGGTCATCACAAGCTATGTAGCCCCTTCAGGTATATGTTTGACACTGACATGTAATCAATCCCTATGAATATCAATTGCATCTACCAATCATACCCTCCAAAATTCACCTTTAGGGTCCCTACATCCGTCTCTGCAGTACTATCACCCCTGCTGCATTTCGGTACTGTCACCCGGTAGCACTCTCCCCCACATGACTCTCCCCCACATGAGTTGTCCCATTCATAGTCCCACTTGGTACTTTGACACTCATGATACTTTCATCCCCTAGGTATGGGAGTCCCAATAGTCTCACACATTTCTGAGAATAAGCCATATACTCCTTCTCATCATTTTGCTAGATTTCCCAATGGACTCCTAGGTTATCTCATCTTGGTTCTATTTGACTGCACCTCCACAGTATCATTAACCCTCCATTTCATCTACAACCAGTTTTCCCATCTACAAATTCTGCTCCATTCATTTCCCTCATACAGAAACCCACCAATGGGCCCCCCACCTTCCACCAGTTCCCCTCGCAACTTGTGCCCTCAAAGGCCAAGCCATCTTGCACTGGGGCACCCTTTTTTGTATCTATACACTCATCCCAATTTATTCTTTATTTATTTGGTAAATTGTAAAAATCCTTTGTTTCCAACATTTACTTAGCTTTTTGTCGTCACCCTTGACGACCTTCTTTTCCAGGAAATGCAACCCATGTCTCCCTTGTTTGGGGAATCCACTCTCCTTTTCTCATTTTGACATTGTCCATACACCCCGATTATCCCAAAATCCATGTACCCATGATCTCTGAGATTGTCCACTTTGTCATGCCTCTGACACAATTTAACCCCATGTCTAGTTGTCCCCCTGACACTAGATACAGTTTTACAGTTGCTGTGAATCACCCTTCAAACGTCCCCCAACCAAGGGTAGTCTTGAGTCTCACCGCATCTTGACATCGTTCATGTTCCCTATCAGTTCTTGATCTTATCTCTTGGATTTCATGAATCCATTTTCTTCGTGGCATCACATCTCCTTCTCTGTCAACATCAACACAATTTCCAAAAGGGTGACAATATCTTGACTCTCATTATCTTTACAATGAGGAGTCTTGGACGACACAAAGAGAACCATCATTTCTCTCTGATTCCGTTGACCCCCATAACATTTGACTTCAACAAGCTCTCATGTTACGATGGGTCTTACTATGCGACTGTTGCAGTTATTTTTATACCAGCCAATGACCTATGAATCTATTAGGCCATCAATGCTTACGAGTCATCGACACTTCTTACAAGCATCTTTTCCTCTTTTCATAATATATTTATCGTTCAGAATTTTCATCTGTTGTTATCAAATCACCCAGAGGATGTTGTAGTTATGTACATCAGCATACAACTTCAGTTATTGTCTTACATTTTGAGTTGCATGACATGAGCATGGGGCATGCCTGCCTCATTTGTATATAGATTTGTCTTTTTTCTCCCTAGAGAAAGGTTTAGGTCCGACAGTTTCCCCTCTCCCTCTGACGGATCGCTCTTGCAGTTCCTCTTGGCACTCTTCATTACAATGGTACTCTCAATTGAAGAAACATTAATTTATTTAGGCTATATGTATGCTCCTAACCTCACACATCAGAGCGCATATGTTATCACTGAAATTTCATCCGCAACATTGCACGCAAATGGTTACAGAAATACGACAATGCCAAACACCTATTAGTTCACCTACAACACCAAAATGCATTTCCAAGAGGAAAAAACTATACAATTGGGAAACAATTGACATTCTCTAACTCACTAAAGGAAGAGCGCACACAGTGTGTGGGCCAAAGAATCCTGTAGAGAGAACAATGTGCCATATGCACGAATGTGTACGAGAAAAGTCATGCACTCTTGTGAACGACGCATTTATGGTTTTTCTCGGCCCCTCAACCACTTATGGACCAGCTCCCAACTTGATTTGACCCTCATATCTAAGTTGAATCTGAATGGGGGGCTGGTCAAGGACCAACGGGTGCCCTAAAGGGCCCCTTGTTCACACTAAGAACCAGTTGAATAGTGCCTTGAAGACATGCTATAAATGGAGGCCATTGTTGTGTTACGAAAAAGGTATAAATATCTTCCTTTTTCCCACGATTCATGATATGATTTTGATTGATTCTTTAGATAGTTAGGGATAGATAGGAAAGAATACGATTAATATGTCTCTTAGCATTATTATTAAAGTTTTATCAAATAGATTCTAATTTACGATTGGAATGGTTTGATTTTTTTGCAGAATTGGATAAATAACTGTCAAAGATAACCTAAGAGATTTTGGCTATGCACAAGCTATTGGAGGTTGAAAACTTTTTAGGCGCAAAGCAGTTTGAAGATAATACATTTTCTATATTGTAATTTTATAATAGTAAAGAAATAATGAGGATCTTTCTATCCTCAAGATAGCTTGATTTACCCAAACTTTTGTAATATATAACAGGGTAATAGATCCAGAAAAAAGGAGGAAAAAACACATTCAAGTATTTAGACTTAGAATTGCTCTGCGCAAGCATTTTTTGTAAATGTTGTACCAGCCATGGGATCAATGAAAGTTTTGAGTGATTTTATCATTTCTGTGCTTTGAGTTTCTCGTAGCAGTACTTCTGAAGACCGAGGGCCTAGTCTGAAGGAGCTACTGTCTCGTTCTGTAATTGTATCAGTTCGAAGTTTGATTTCTATTTTTTGATTCTGATCTCTTTTACAATAGCCAAGGATAAATGCATAAGTGTGTTAATGATTTTATGATTGTTTGTGTATAGAAGGCAAACATTTCCATCAGTTATTAATTATTGCCGTTATGATTTCCATCTCTTAAGTTATTGCTTGACAATTCCTCACATTTTCATCCATGCTGTTCCTTTTCCTTAGATTTATGATTGTTGTTCCTTTCGGTTAAAGTTACAATAGTTGTTCCTTTCGGAAAAGTTACTTTAGTTGTCCCTTCCGATTAGATTATAATTGTTGTTTATTTCTGTAGATAGAGTAATTCATTATTTCCTTTCCAGTAATCAGAATTCATAATTGATAGTTAATTCTGCAAGTCCTTACGTAGATTCAATTACTACTTTCTAGTTAAGTGAATTCAATAGATTAATTAGTTCCTTTCCATTTTATAGCATCTTAGTAATAAGATTTCAATTCCATTTAGTTATTAGAATCTTTGGTGAACGTTTGAGGAACTTGATTGTTGATGAACTCCGATTTGGTTTAGCTACACGATTTTAGGCTACCTACATAGACTTTGCTGATATTTTTGAGATAAAAGATGAATCTCTGGGTTGATAAATTAATGTTAAGCTAAGGTTGTTTTTAGGACATCTTTAGACACCAACATTTTTGCGTCGTTGTCGGGGAGAATGTCAAAGGTAGCATAGGTTGTGTCTCTGGAGGACCAGGTATTGAAGACAGAAGGTAAGAACCTACGCAAGTAATAAGTAAAATGATTATGCCAACGCTTACCTCTAGTTGACACTTAAGAGGCTTCGTAGGTGCTTTCTTTTGTTGAAATTTATTTTGTTGTTGTGTGAAGTCTGTATGACTAGAAAAAATGATCTTGAAAAACCAAAACCCCCACCAAAAATTACCAAAACCCAAGGTTTGGTGATCCCTGGAAGAAGCACTTTCATAGACAAAATCATCAAAAAGGGTGAATCTCAAGCTTCGATCGGACATAGGAAAGGACCCACCCGAATCCCTCAGGCAGTAGTTTCACCAACTACTGCCCACACCAAGATTCATAGAAAAATTGAAGGGACTGAGCAGACCTTTCAGAATACAGATCTCCCACCTCTCAACCCCTTAGAAGAGGGAATCTCTAATAATCTGGAGGAGGGAATAGGAGAAACTAGTGGGGTTGCCAAGGCATACCCACCACCGCCACCACCTGATCCTGAGTCTCTTGCGAAAGAAGAAGGCATATCCGAAATCCTAGATAAAGGGAGTGCAGTCAACTTCCTTGGAAGACCAAATAATCAACAATTTCAAATAGAATACCTGGATCAAGAACCTCCTGAAAATTTTTGGCACATTTTCGATCAAATGGCACAACCAAATCAACAACAACCCCAGACCTCCACGCTGGAGTATCCAATAGTTGATCCAATTGCAAATGCCCCCATGAAAGAAATCCCCTTACAAAACCTGCCAACCTTCCATGGACTGATTTCAGAAGACCCGGATGCATTCTTATTTGAATTTGATGTCCTATGTAGAGGGTATGATTACACCTCTGAACCCCAAAAATTAAAACAATTCCCCTCTATCTTGAAGGGAGAATCCCTACACTATTTCATGGGATTGGGAGGTTGAATCATCAATTCATGGGACTAGATGAAACAAACCTTCTTGTTAAAATATCAAGATTATTGCAGAACCAGAGACCTAAAAGATGAAATCTTTCAAATGACTGCGAAAGAAAATGAATCATTAGAAGAATATGTCGAAAGATTTCAATATAATTTGCAAAGATCACCCTATGGTACATTACCAGGTGAAGTACTCAAAGCAATTCTGATAAAAGGCATGAGAGATGAATGGGTAGAAACATTGAATTTAATGGGGAAAGGTGACATTTATCAGGAAACTTATGAAGATATTGTTCTATTGTGTATCAGGTGCTCACGAGGAAGTACATGGACCAGGTCAGGAATGCGGACGTCCCTCACAATAAATAAAAATATCTCCAGCAGGGGTGTTACGCGAGCTGAAGTCGGTAATCTCCTAGAAAACTTTAAAACAGATATTTTGAGCACTTTGACTACACAATTGGATGTATTGCAGGCCAAACATAAAAAGGTAGAGGTAGAACAGACCTTGGCTATATTTTTCCACAGGTGCAGAAAGAAACATGGTCCAAGGGAATTCCCCTTGGATATAGTTCGGGTTTGCACCATTTGTGCCAAGGATCACAACACAGAGGAATGCCCATCACTCCCTGGATTGAAATTTGTATTCAAAGAAGAAGAAGAGGAAACAAAACCATTATATTTGATGGCTCAACGTCATCAATGGCAGTCCTGGCCTAAAAATACATTCCAGGACCCTTCCTCTTTCTTTCCTAGACAGTACAATCAACAGCAGAATCCTAGACAGTATAATAAACAACAGAATTTTGGCAGCACATGGCAAGGTCAACCATTTACTAATCAGAACTGGCAGCCCCAGCAATACCCACCTGCAATTCCTACCTAGCCAAACCAGCCTGCCACAAACCCCAACTAGAAAAATCAACCAACTACAAGTTCCAATTGGCCAAATTCACAATACCCCACCTCATCGTGGAAAAATTCGAATAATACCTACCCTCCACAATGGCCTAACTCGACTGCCCAAAACCCAAATTGGAACTAGAACTGGCAACGCCCCATGGGGATGAATAACCAACCTATGGGGATGACCTCTCAAACCCAACCTCCATTACAAACTCCACTCCCATTGCCCCAATTACAATTGCACCCTCAATTACCTGCCCAACCCCACCCAAATCCCAATAACAGACCAGCTCAGCTCGTCCAGATTATGGAAAGTGGAGAAGGGGAAATCAATCCAGTAGGGTGCAATGAACTTCGGTTAAGATCGGGGCGCATCATCTCTCCCGAACAAAATGACGTTCCCCAAGAACAGGGGAATGAAAAACAACCAGTAATAACACCCTCGAATGTGGTAATAAAAGAAGAAATCAGGCAAGGGAGGAACACAGTCGAATCACAAGACTCTGATAAGGATGCAATTCCCTCCCCTCCGTTCCCTGAAAGACTGATGATAGTGAAACCCACCGTATATCCTGACTTCGACATTGTAGGGGAACTAAAGAATTTATACATCAAAATTCCCTTTCTCGCGCACTTGTTGTTTCCTTTTTGAATGGAACAACTGTTGTTCCTTTTTGCGCAATTGTTGTTCCCTTTCTCGCGTGCCTGTTGTTTCCTTTTTGAACGGAACAACTGTTGTTCCTTTTTGTGCACCTGTTGTTCCTTTTTGAAACGGAACAACTGTTGTTCCCTCTCTCGCGCACATGTTGTTTCCTTTTTGAATGGAACAATTGTTGTTTCTTTTTGCTCAACTATTGTTCCTTTTCGCGCACCTGTTGTTCCTTTTTGAATGGAACAACTGTTGTTCCCTTTTAGTGCACCTGTTGTTCCTTTTGAACAGAACAACTGTTGTTTATTTTCGCGTGATTGTTGTTCCCTTCTTTACCATTCAAACACCATCCATTCCTCCATAAGTGCGGCTTTCATCAATTAATTTTCACCAACACTGTTTCTAATCGTCATTACAACAATCTGTCATTATTTTGTGGATGGTCCCTCACACCTTATCAAAAAAAATAAATCATGGAATAATCTCTCCGAAATATCTTAAACCTTGTTCATAATCAATCACCACCATAAGTTGTTTCTTTCCCTTATATATACAAATATACCTGAATGATATTCTGCCTCTATATTATAAGGAGTCTTCAGCACACTTTTACTTGGCATCTTTACACTTCCTTACACCATCCCTTACTCTTAAGGAGTAGATGAGCCTCCCTTAAAAATAAAAATAAATAAAAAATACATATATATATATATATATATATATATATATAATAAAAAAAAATCATAAAGAACAGGAGGTCTCATCATGAGCCAACCTACCACGATCATAGGATACTAACCTAAGTGACATTCCCACTATGGCTACCACACCAGGGCAATGGCCTTTGACATTTTCTTTTGTCAAAGGACAAGAGGTCTCATCATGAGTTGGCTTGTTCACTTAAGTTATAATCTAGTGAGTGGCATTATCATCATCTGGCCACCAAACTAGGATAATGGTCTTCTTGGGAAAAGCTAATTCAAATATTTATTAAGAAAAGATACAAATAAATAAAGATACACAATACAAACTTTTTTCATAAAGAACGGGCGGTCTCATCACGAGCCAACCTACCATGATCATAGGATACTAATGTAAGTGACATTCCCACTATGGCTACCACACCAAGGCAATGGCCTTTGACATTTTCTTTTGTCAAAGGACAAGAGGTCTCATCACGAGTTGGCTTGTTCACTTAAGTTACAATCTAGTGAGTGGCATTATCATCATCTGGCTACCAAACCAGGATAATGGTCTTTTTGGAAAAGATGATTCGCATGTGTATTAAGGATAAAGGCTTATCTAAGGGTTATATGGGAACCCTGCCAAGGCTATGGACGCCTGCCGGCAGCAACGACTCTGCCTATGGTATGGAAGATTAACTCAAAATACTAAGTTTTTGCGTGTCTCTAGATCTCCTTTACTCAAATAATGAGGCTATCATATCAGTTATACTCAATCACCCAGAAAAGTAACAATATTATATTATGTGGGCTATTAAAAAAAAATGAACAGATTTAATTTATTTTTCATTGATTTCTCCATAAATCATTTTTTTGCACATAGGTGTAATAACTTTACAAATTCCACACATCAAACGACTATTGTTTAAATGATTTTTGGTGGCATGTGTCTTTTTGAAAATTATATATGGTTAGCCCCTACTGGCGGCGGCAAAGTAATCATTACCTCTCACCCGAAAATAACTGCACTCATTGCTTCTACCTACACTGACGGTTGAGGACGACCTCTACATTAATGAGGGGGATGCTCGGCACACTTCCCGACTATCTGTAATGATTGCAATAAATACAAAACCCACGTCTTTATACATTTGTTGTTACTGATATTTTCCATTTCTTGCATCTGCTTCTCCAAAGCTAGTCTAACCAAATTTGTAAACAAGAACGATAGTCATTTTTTCTTTCTCATAGAAATATGGGTGGTAGAAGTGTGCGCAGAGAGCCGAGATTACTGCAAGTTATAGAACAGGCAAGAGAAATCCTACATCACCTAGGGTGGACCGAGTACTTCAGCCGCTTGCAAGGTTATGACACAAACGTCACACTCGATTTCTTTCAAAACCTGCAAGGAGAAATCTCTATGGTACAAGGCATACAAATCTCAGTTACCCTGGAAATCGTAGCAAAAGTCACAGGCCTCCCTAACACAAGCATTCAATGGACAGGGAAATACACAAAGCTGAGGGAAGCCATGTAATCTTTCACAGAACCTGGGGAAGAATTGGATAAAAAAGGAAAGGGACTTAATCCCAGTACCCTCAGTGAACCGTGGAAGGAATTGGTGGGGATAGTTCAGCACTACATCACCTGCGATGGATGATACGATGTAATTCGACCACGCCATCTCAAATTGCTGGCATCCTTGAAGCAACGGTTAGTACTTGATCTACCTTTCTTCCTGCATACCATACTACATGAAGTTGCATTAATAACACAAAGGTCCAAGGATCCTATTACTGTCATTAGCCACCACAGATTAGTAAAACTAATAGTGGATAAAGAATTGATTCAAACTTAGTTGACTTGGGAGAATTTGATTGGGGCCAATAGACCTCCACAACTAGAGCTAGCGACCACCACCCAAAGAGAAATTCCACCACCTCAAACTGAAGTTGTAGCTGAACCTGCTCAAATCACTGAGGCCCAGACCTCACAGACACAAGTATTAACAAAAAGAAAGAAGAGAACAATGGTTGTTCTTAGATCCCCCCCTAGGACAAGGAGGAGAAGCAAACAAACTCAGGAAACAACTGAAGCAGTTCAGGATGCAACAGAGCACCCTGAAGAACTTCAGAATTTCATAGAACAACCTTTACAGGAAAATGTTCAAGCAATTGAGAAAGCAGAGAAGACAACACAAAAGGATAATCAGGGAGACACCCAACCTACAGCAGAGCACCTGACAAGACACTTTTTGAAGAGCTATGAGATAGAAATAACTCATGTTTTGGGGAATTTAGGAACCTTAACTGACAGAGATGAACATAATCTGGAAAAAGAACCAGAACCAGCCTCCTCTTCAAAACTAGCTGAAGACTTTCTTGACATTGAAATGTCTTTTCCAGACGAAACAACACAGGAGGAATTTATTTTTGAAACAGGAGACCCTCTTGGACAACCAGAGCACTTGGAAGGAACAGAGGGACAACCATCTGCTGGACGAAATGAAGAATACCTCGAGATCCCTCATAAACAGAAATCAGCCAAAAGCCAGAAACAAAATAAGAAATTAAAGAAAGAAAACAAATTGTTGAAGAAGAAGGCTAAGAGGGTTGTGGTGTTAAAGAAGAAGGTGGGAAAACTCAAGGAGATTATCAAGGAATTGAGGAAACAGTTGGAACTAGCAGACAAGATCCACAGAAGAAAGAAGAACAAAAAGGGTAGAATGCAAGGAAGAAACCCTCTTCCTAAGAGAGTAGCTAGTATAACTTCTGTAGGAATACAGACAAATCCTGAGGAATTAATGGTAGAAGAAGCAGTAGTTTAGGATGAAGATGTAATTCCTCTAGAAACACAAGAGGTGGTTGATACTGAGATACAGACAGACACTTTGATTTTAGAGGAAACAACTCAACTTTTTGAGCAAAATGCTACTATTAGGAGACTGGAGGAAGAACTACTGCAGTCTCAGCAAACCCTAACTCAAAACAGAGGCGAATTACTGACGATAATAGAGCAGTCCTAGGAACAGAGTACTATCATGAATAGACTGGAAGCAAAGCTTGCACAGACCCAGCAAGCATTAATTCTCTCCAGAGAAGAAATGAATGAATATCAAGCATCCCAATCTCAGGCACAGGGTGCCATCATTCATAAGCTAAAAGAAGAACTGGGACAAGCCCAGCAAGCATTGATTCAATCCAGGGAAGAGATGAGTGCTATGGAAGAACACCAAGCATGTCAATCTCATGCACAAAGTGTCATATCAATAGACTAAAAGCATAACTTACACAAGCACAACAAGCATTGGTCCAACACCAACATGAAATGGTAACTAGGACTGAATATCAAAGGGTTGTTAAAGAATTGAAGGACATGACATCAACAGAGGGTGAGACCTATGCTATGCTTACCAGAGCCCAAGAGAAGACCAAAAAGGTGCAAACCCAATTGGAAGAAGCTTTGGAGCAAATCAAGCACGTCTGTGATGTATACTCTGATGCCATCAATTGCAGAGCCCCTGGCACTAATTATGTTTTATTCTTGCTGGAACGGTATCTATTGTTGAGATTGAAGGCCATCATAGCAGGTAAACCCATTCCATTTGCCACTGTTCCATAATTTATTTCATGTTTCAGAGATCAGGAAGAGAAGGTACAATACCTTCTGTGTGAATTATATTTCCATAATCTCATTTTGGACAAAGTTAGAGGAGACAACCCTGGCCTCTTCATAGGGGACATACAGTTCCGGGCATTTATGTCCAATACTAGGAACCAGGTCAGATGGGGTAAGGCTCACAAAATGTTCATAAATAGGGAAACTGGTTTAGATCTTTGGATTAGAGGAGAGCCTCCAAAATCCTTCCTAGCCATCATGCGACACAAGAACTTCATGAAAAGGGAAGGGGTTGTGGACTTATTGGCTCCTATCCATTTACATGTCATCCGCTTAGGTATCACATATTTTGGAGAATTCAAGGAAGAAGCTCTTGCTGCTTCCAAGCTAAGGTGGGATGTATCCTCCAATGAGGTTAAAAGTAGAGAGCCCTTTGGATTTAGGAATTTCTTTGCAGCAACCTTCAGAGTAGAGAGATATGCTAGACTACTCCAGGAGGGAGGACTTGCTTGGATGGGATGCAGGTATAACCCCCCTCTCCTCTGGTTTCTTCCAGAAGTTTACCAGAAGGATTATCAAATTAATAAAAAGAGACAGGATGCTGCTTTTGACGAAATCAAAAGAAACCATGGTTTTAGGAGACCTGGTGAACCAACTTTTCCTCCCTACAGTATAACCTGTTTACATGAAAGACTCTAGCTTGCATTAGGACATGCAAGAAGGTAAGCTGGGGGGTATGTTGGGTTACGAAAAAGGTATAAATATCTTCCTTTTTCCCACAGTTCATGATATGATTTTGATTGATTCTTTAGATAGTTAGGGATAGATAGGAAAGAATATGATTAATATGTCTCTTACGGTTGTTATTAAAGTTTTATTAAATAGATTCTAATTTACGATTGGAATGGTTTGATTTTGTTGTAGAATTGGATAAATAACTGTCAAAGATAACCTAAGAGATTTTGGCTATGCGCAAGCTATTGGAGGTTGAAGACTTTTTAGGCGCAAAGCAGTTTGAAGATAATGCATTTTCTATATTGTAATTTTATAATAGTAAATCAATCCTGAGGATCTTTCGATCCTCAGGATAGCTTGATTTACCCAAACCATTGTAATATATAAGAGGGTAATAGATCCAGAAAAAGGAGGAAAAAATGAATTCAAGTATTTAGACTCAGAATTGCTCTGCACAAGTAGTTTTTGTAAATATTTTACCAACCATGGGATCAATGAAAGTTTTGAGTGTTTTTATCATTTCTTTGCTCTGAGTTTCTTGTAGCAGTACTTCTGAAGACCGAGGGCCCAGTCTGAAGGAGCTATTGTCTCGTTCTATAATTGTATCGGTTCGAAGTTTGATTTCTATTTTGTGATTCGGATCTCTTTTACAATAGCCAAGGATAAATGCATAAGTGTGTTAATGATTTTATGATTGTTTGCGTATAGAAGATAGACATTTCCATCAGTTATTAATGATTTCCGTTATGATTTCCATTTCTAAATTTATTTCTTGACAGTTCCTCACATTTTTATCCACGTTGTTCCTTTTCCTTAGATTTACGATTGTTGTTCCTTTCGGTTAAAGTTACAATAGTTGTTCCTTTCGGAAAAGTTACTTTAGCTGTCCCTTCCGATTAGATTATAATTGTTGTTTCTTTCTGTAAATAGATTAATTCGTTATTTTCTTTCCAGTAATCAGAATTTATAATTGATAGTTATTATGCAAGTCCTTACTTAGATTCAATTACTACTTTCTAGTTAAGTGAATTCAATAGATTAATTAGTTCCTTTCCATTTTACAGCATCTTAGTAATCAGATTTCAATTCCATTTAGTTTTTAGAATATTCGGTGAACGTTTGAGGAACTTGATTGTTGATGAACTCAGATTTGGTTTAGCTGAACGATTTTAGGCCACCTGCATAGACTTTGCTGATATTCTTGAGATAAAAGATGAATCTCCAGGTTGATAAATTAATGTTAAACTAAGGTTGTTTTTAGGACATATTTAGACACCAACAGCCATGTGTGCACTAAGAAATTAGTAGTTTCATAGTATTGTTATGCTACCTCAATCCTCCCTTGAGAATCCTCTTTTCTCCATGGAGCATTCTAGCAACATTCCAATAGGCCATTCCACTCACCTCTTGAGGGAATAGGTATTGTTTTCTTCATCATTTGATTTATTTTCTACCATTGTAAGAAGATATCTCCATTAGGGAACTCAAGAGCCCTCCCAAGGAGGAAGAGGGGACTCATAATTCCTCATTTATCTACGGTGTTTTGCCAACTAATATAGTTATCCATTGGTGGCATAATCTTAGTCATTGGTTGGTTTTTGTTGGTTCAAAATTTCTTATGTATTCTATTTATATTTCCTTAGTTTTTTTTAGTTTGTTTACTTTTTTATTTCATGTTCTTGGATTGTTTAACTCATGCACTAACCTATGTCCTTTCTAGCATGCCCAACTAGACATGCAAGTGCCCTTTTTTTTCTTACCCAAGTGACGAAACAGACACAACATGAGCTATGGACATAGTAAAGGTCAAATGGACCTCGTATAGTCCTGAGGATGCAACTTGGGAGCACGGAGATGCTATGCGGGTAGAGTACCCACATATTTTTGAAGACTTTTGAATTTTTTGTATGTACATGTGTATATAATGCACTAAGGACAGTGCATAAATAAGGGGGAAGGGAATGTAATGCCCCTAATCCAAACCCAATTGTAGATGAAAATGTAAATGTACATTTAGGCTGGTGAGCCATTGGCACCAAGTGTTCGTTTAGTTTTTCGAGCACCTGAGTAGTGCGTGATGATTATTTTCTAAAGAAAGATAGTGCAAATTTCATAGTGTTGTGTGCCCCTAAGTAAGTGTGCATGAATTGCACATCAAGGGAAGGGTGCACACATTCCATAGTGTTGTGCGCACTTGAGTAAGTCTGCGGTGATTATCTTGAAGTGTGCATCAGATCAAGTTTATATATATGCATATGTAATTGAGGTCAGAGAGCCTATGTGGTTATTGGGCTAGTGAGATGGGATGAAAAAAGGCCAGTGCGCCTATTCTTTTAAAATGTAATCACACTCAAATTATTAATAAAATCACATCGTTGGGCGTAGATCAATCAAACACAAAAATACGAGGGGATAAAATCCACCGAAAAGGGAAAAGGGAGGGCTTAAGTCCAAGGGAATGTTTTATTAATATTTATGAAAAAGTATAACTTATGTATATTTATTTATCCTAAGTTCTCAAGGGACGAGAATGAGTCACCAAGTGGTTAAAGATAATTATGAAGATGACAAGTGTCCAATTATGACCATGCAAATATATGGTTGAACCTTAGTGCATTCTGGGGGTTTTTTCACTCATTTTTCCTCATCGGTCGAACCATATGAACGGGAAATGGCCAATACCTTATCTGCAAAGAAACTCTTGGAAAGGTATTTTTCCACCTAGTAATTAGAGTCTTGTTGTCAAAGAGGCAGTTTTTTATGCTCAAGAGCAATATCTCCAGGTGATATATTTTCTAGGAATTTTTCCCTGGTGCGTTGGGAATTAGTTACAGGGCTCTGAGACTTCCTATCTGGCCTCTTGTTGAATCCCTAGAAGGGAAGTAGGGAAACTGGGGGACTGTTGAGTAGAGAAGGGGCACACTTCCTAGGGTGGGACAGACATGTGGGGAATGAGATATTGTAGGCTAGTCGCAATAGTTGAGCACCTTGTACTAAGAAATTATGTTGATTATCATACCTTAGCCTGACATTAGGAATAATTTTTCCTTGTTGGAGTATAATCCCAAGCTCAGGGGTGACCTATTGTTGAAAGTATATGAGCAACAAAGTCCATGGTTGGGAGGAATGTCTAAGCTGTGCGTGCAGTTGGTGAATATTTATAAAAAGATAAGTGTCCTTTATGTTCTTTTATAATTTACCATGTTCTTAATTATCTATGTCTGATATGGGTTTATTTTTTGAATGATGTTGCATATAATTAATTGTACTTATTTTGTATGATGTTGTTTGTACATGTAAGCATGATGTTGTATTCAATAATTATTGTTGCACAAGCAAATTATGTTAGTTATTAAGTATTCCTATTAATTACCTTTGTAATAATGGTCATGAGTTTTTGAGGCAAGGCTAGAATTTTCGGGCGCGCAAAGAAATAATCCATGCGCACAAGAGGTTGGAATTGTTGTGCACACAGGGAAGTATATCCATGCACACAAGGATAACTAAATTTGCATGCAGCACCATAACGGTTACATGTGTAGTAGTATCCATATGTTCAAAGTGGTTACACACACAGTAATAATTGTGTGCACTTAATGATTGTGCATGCAGTTGCATTATGTGTTAATTCCATTGTTATAACTCGTGTCTAAAGAGGAAAGTTTCTGTGGAACGATCCAACTTAGGGTCATGCACCTTACCTCACATCTTTCCGTGCATATTAACGTTATAGTGTAAAATATGTGCACTAGATTTTTGGAGTGTCATTGTTCAATAGTAAGTTGTGGGTGTTACAAAGTGGTATCATAGATGTATTTAGGGAGTTTGTAGTAGTGGAGACATTATAATGTGGTAATGATACCCAACTAGGAGTTTGGGTATGTTACATGGAATGGAAAGGCAAGGCAAGGCACCGCATGGAAAGACATGATATGGCATGGAAAGGAGAGACATGGCAAGGAAAGGCATGGCATGGTATGGCATCGCAAATCATGGCATGGAATGACATGGAAAGTGAAGGAAAGGAAAGGCATGGCATGGCAAGTCAAGGAAAGGCATGGTAAGACAAGCCATGGCAAGGCAAGGAAAGGTAAGGGAACATGAGGCAAGGCAAAGGCAATGCAAGGCTAGCAAAGAAAAGGCAAGGCAAGGCTAGGAAAGCAAGGAAAGAACAGGCATTGATCAAATACTTTTTTGTGGATGCCCCATCCACTTGGCATCTTGCACATTCATTCATGGAGTTGGCTATTGTAATGCCCCAAATTCTAAATTTATTAGAAACTTTTTTATGTGTATTTTATTGAACATTGCGTTGAATGAGTTTTAAAAAAGTAAGGTCGATATATTTTTTAAAGTTTTTATGAATAATTATTTAATAAATGGAGAAAAAGATGAAGGTTTGAAGAGTGATTTCTAACCCACAAGGAGGAATGAAAAGTGGAAATTTTAAAAGGCCCAAGTGGCAATGAACTTGAGTTGAACTCAAGTTATGCAAGAGCTATCTTCCGAGAAAATATGGTCGAACTCAAGTGAGAGTTAGATTTGAGCAGGTGGCTCATAAATGACCAAAAGTCATAGGAAAAACAAATAAGATGAATACGCGTTGAGTGAGTAGAGGTGGTTCATAGTACTGGGAAAAAGAATGAAGTTTTATCTCTGAAGTAAATTGTGAAGAAGGCGATAGTTGCAATCTTCATCCTTGTGGTTTAGCAATCGGGATCGAGGGTATTCAGAGAAAGTAAATTGGTTGTTATGGATTACAGTTGGGAGGAACGATGATGTTCAACTTGTTTTTCCCCATTCATTGGCTGCGAGATTACACATGTTTTTCTTTTAATTTATTCATTATTTATTAGTAAGACTGTTGAAAAAGAAATGGAGTTATGATTATGTCATAGACAATACAATTTCATTGAATTACTGATTAGAAATCTAAATATACAATTTGCAAGAAAACAATCTATTTTAGAATAGAAATGGTTGTTATAATATATTGGATTATATATCTAACCAGATATAGTATTAATTTGGTAGTTACATGTTTTGAAAACATGGGTAAATGTACAACAAATAAATATATTTTGATCTAAATAAATTAAATTACACAAAAGTATATACCATTGGATAAAAATATAGAGAGAGGAAAATTTATACAGTAAATACAAAAATAAATACGCAAATAGAGAAAGCCATATTTATATAGTGATTCTCGTTAATAAAATTAATTGAAAAATATGATGATATGCATTTCAACTAAAACTATAAGCATATATTACATTATGTGTGGTACATAGCCCAAATCAATAGATAGAGGCAAAATAATAATTGTACAAAAAAAAGGAAATATATATTATATAAAGTCCTTGTTAACAGTCTATATATTACAGTAGAAAAATATTGTTTTCTGCCGAATCTAAAGAGCATTCCTACTCTATTACAAAAACGTCATAAAATTTTTATCATGGCGACCCAAAGGTCTAATCAATATAATATATAAGTCCCCGGATATTAGCATTGAGAAAACATGTAAAATTCAAGGAAGTAAGCTCGAAGCCTTATAACCTGTAAGCTTAGTCAACTGGATAAACATACCTGAGTATTTTCCAAGCGTCCATTGAGTTCAGAACGAAAAAGGTTATTAATTCCATATTTGGGCATATAACAACAAACACAAAGCTTTAGGATTTGTGGAAAATCAATAGTGTATATAATAACATTTAGAATGTCTTCTTATAATAGATCAAAAAAAAAAGAGTTGAGAGTTTATAGCTCCTACCCATTATTATTGATGGCTTAATGTTTCACATTCGTTTCCATAGTTAATTGTAACTCTTTTCCGAGAACGGGTTAGGTTCCAACAATAATTGTTAAACAAATAGATGAAAACCTGCATTTTACAAGGTTAAATACCGTTGTAAATCTTTTCATATTAAGGAAAAAGGGCGTAAAAATGATAAATATACAAAAGTTTAAAAATGGATTATCTCTAAATAATATACTTCCTTACCTAGAGAGAAGAAGCTTTGTTCCTTCTTCTTATGTAACCCATCACCTAACCCCATTGAAAACAAAATATATGTAAGATATGGACATGGTTGTAACAAAAAATTCTACAGAGCCAAGACCTTTAAAAACATTTCCATAGTCACTGGTTAACAAATAATAAAACGAAAAATGTAGGAACTCTTGTTTCCCTTGAAACGAAAATAATCATAGATATGTCTACAAATATACAGAGAAAACTCTTCTTGCAGAACCATATCTTGTCACATAGAAAAAACCCTCCTTACGGAGTAAAACCTTTCTTATAGAGAAAGCGAAAAGGAGAAAGAGTAGGTTCAATGTTTGAACAAGTTTGTATTGAATCCATAAACCCTCGGTAAGATCGAGGTCATGTACCTCCAACATGTGGATTTTCATCCACTTAACAGATGTTAAAAAGAACGGTTTAGATTAATCTGTATTCATCATCCCTTTATGAATCACTAGTACTTCACCAACCACTGTCAGGTTCCATTATCAATATACGCTATGAACAACATACTCTAGTTTTAATTTCAATGTTGAATAGCTTATAAGTATCATTAATTATGTATTATAATTTTAATACGATGACATATAGGATTATATATCGTACACTATAATTCTATTGCAAGGTTTAATTGCCATACCAAATCTTACTTGTATGCTAGTGTTTGTTAGGGTTTACATTGACTAGTATACCTAGAGCAACATGTATATATGGTTGATTATCATGCTGGGTATTTAGATCAATAACATTTACTTTTATAGTCCATAGAGATCATGAAAATAGTAGGAACAATTGAAATAGTGGTTTATACTTAGGAAAATTCTTTCCATAGATTGCAATGGGTATGTAATGATGTTCAAAAATTTTGTGGACCAATGGTATTAAGTACCATGGACTGAATAGACAAACTGAATTAGAATAATACATATCATAAATTACTCTAGCACATATGCATTTATGTATATATATATATATATATATATATATATATATATATATATATATATATATATATATAGGACATGTGACAAAATGGTATCAGAGCTGAAGTTTCAGCACTTGGCCTGAAAGGGCTCAAAATAGTAAATAAGCGTAGAAAAAAAAGTTTTCAATAGACTGATAAAGTTTATAAATTTTCTTCTTACCTATATATACAGGGAGAAAGGAAAATTTTCTTGTTGTATTGCTATACAGAAAAGGGAAAAAGTTTCAATGTTAGCTGAAGAAGGTTCTCGTCCCAAGCCTCAGGAAAATAATGAACAAGAAAATTTTAATGATGAGAACATATGGGTAAATTTAAATGAAAGAAGGAATGATAATCAGTCAAAAATGGTACAAATAGTTAAGGATATTAAGGCAAAATTGCAAAGCGTGAAGGATGATAATGAACGTATCTTAAAAGCACAAGAAGAATTAAATGGCGTGTTACTAAACAAGTTACATGATCATGAAAATTATAAGAATAAAGAATTTGATTCTAATATAGTTGGAACTAAAACATAAAAGAAAAGTAAAAAAA
>JASDQU010100114.1:256197-276184 GCA_032191745.1 Picea mariana
AACTGGAAAAATCAACCAACTACAAGTTCCAATTGGCCAAATTTGAAATACCCCACCTCATCCTGGCAAAATTCAAATAATACCTACCCTCCACAATGGCCTAATTCGACTGCCCAAAACCCAAATTGGAACTAGCACTGGCAATGCCCGATGGGGATGAAAAACCAACCTATGGGGATGACCTCTCAAACCCAACCTCCATTACAAACTCCACTCTCATTGCCCCAATCACAATTGCACCCTCAATTACCTGCCCAACCCCACCTGAATCCCAATAACAAACCAGCTTGGTTTATCCAGATTATGGAAAGTGGAGAAGGGGAAATCAATTCAGTAGGGTGCAATGATCGGGGCACATCATCTCTCCCGAACAAAATGACGTTCCCCAAGAACAGGGGAATAAAAAACAACCAGTAATAACACCCTCGATTGTGGAAATAACAGAAGAAATCAGGCAAGGGAGGGACACAGTTGAATCACAAGACTCTAATAAGGATGCAATTCCCTCCCCTCCGTTCCCTTAAAGACTGATGATAGCGAAACCCACCGTATATCCTGACTTTGAAATTGTAGGGGAACTCAGGAATTTATACATCAAAATTCCACTCCTGCAAGCCCTACAAGACATATCGATCTACGCAAAGACAATCAAGGAGCTATGTGGGAGGAATCCCGTCAAAAAAATCAAAAATTCATCATCAACAGTTCATGTAGTGGGAGCCTTATCTGATCTAATTTTGGGTAGAGAAACACCAGTTAAATATGTAGATCCGGGGAACCCCATAGTAATAGTGCATATTCAGGGTTTCTCCTTTCCAAATACCCTAGTTGATTTGGGGGTGGCCATCAATATTCTAACTATGGAAACCTGCAATGCCCTGGGTCTTCACTCTTTCAACCCAACCTCGATTATGTTGCATTTGGTCACTACATGATATATCCATTTCAGTTGATTCTTGGGAATATCCCGTAGATTTTCTCATCATCAACCCAAAAAGTGGACTTGAAGGGCATCCATTGATATTGGGCAGACCATGGCTCGCGACAGCTGATGCTTACATAGGTTGTTGATCAGGTACAATGACAATTGCTAGAGGAGGGGTTACAAGGAATCTCATCTTATATCCTCCAGCCAAACCTAGTCCAATGATTGTACACCCGCAATTGCCACCACCATGATATCTTGAGAAGGATCTGTATACCCCACTAACGATCGAAGAATCCCTCAAGCAAAAAAATAAACTAGAAGATGATGTAATCAGTGGGTTTATTAACAACCCAACTGTTGTAAGTAACCTAACATGCCAGATGCTCCAAGTTGTTCTAGACTGTGAAGCACAAGGAGACCCGCTGGAAGACTTAATGGAACAATAAATTATGACTACCACTGTCCACAGCAGCAAATCCGTTGAGATCGCACCAAGGAAGTCTTTGAACATTAATGCCAACCTAGAAGAGCAACAACAACAAAAGTTAATCGAAACTCTCTCTAAATACTAGCAAGCTTTTTCCTGGGAGTACTCTGATATGAAAGGTATTGATCCACAACTCTGCACACACCACATTTAAATTGAGAAAGACTCTCGACCTATCTGACAACCATAAAGAAGACTGAACCCCCACCTCGGAGATATTGTTAAAGAAGAGCTACAAAAGTTGTTGGACACAGATTTTATATACCCTATCTCAGATAGTCGATGGGTTTCCCCATTAGTCATCGTCCCAAAGAAAAATGGGAAGTGGTGAATCTGCATTGATTACAGGGAACTAAACAAAGCTACTCAAAAAGATCATTTTCCATTACCTTTCATCGATCAGATCCTGGATACCTTGGCAAGGAAGAAATTCTTCTCTTTCCTAGACGGTTTCAGCGGCTACAATCAGATCTAGATTACCCGAGAAGATCAGGATAAGACGACATTCACATGTCCTTGGGGTACCTTTGCCTACAAAGTATTGCCCTTCGGACTCTGTAACGCTCTAGCTACATTCCAAAGGGACATTCTGAGCATATTCAGTTATTTGATTAGTGAAGGACTCGAAGTCTATATGGATGATTTCACCCTATACGGCGACGACTTCAATCAAGACTTGAATAATCTGGAGAAGGTATTGGAACGGTGCATCGCTACCAGGTTATGTTTAATCCATGAAAAATGTCACATGATGATGACAGAAAGTGTGGTATTAGGGCATTACATTTTTGCAGATGGAATTAGAGTAGACCCAGCAAAAATTGAGGTAATTCTTAATCTACCTACTCGACACATACAAATTGAGGTACGTAGTTTTCTTGGTGCTTCAGCATACTATTGCAGATTTATGCCAAAATTTTCAAAAACCCCTGTGCCTTTACATGCTTTGATAGGAAATGTAGAATTCCAATGGTCTGATAAATGTGATGTGTCTTTTGCAGGACTCGAGAAACTGATCTCAACAGCGCCAGTATTAAGAGGACCTAATTGGAAAATGCCATTTCAAATCTCCACTGATGCCTCAGACATTGCCATCAGCGTTGTTTTGGGACAGGAAGAAGAAAACAAACCCTAAGCCATTTATTTCATTAGCAAGAATCTAACTCTAGCCGAACTTAATTATACAGTAACAAATAAAGAGTTCTTAGTTGTTATGCATGCCATCAATAAATTTCATCATTATATAACAGGCTATCCAGTCATCGTGTATATTGATCATTCTGCCATTAGATATCTAGCTAATAAACCAATTACTAATGGACGGGTCACTCGATGGTTGTTATTATTGTAGGAATTTGATATCACCATCAAAGATTGACCTGGGAGAGAAAATCTTGTCGCAAACTTCCTGTCCCGATTCCCAAAAATAGACGACTCATTAACAACTGAGGATCAATTCCCAGATGAGCATTTGTTTTTTGTTGACAAAAAACCACCTTGGTACGCTAATGTAGCAAACTATCTAGCAGTAGGAAGATTACCGACACATTTATCATCAAAGGAAAGACGATTGATCCTCCAGCATAGTGCACGATTCACTTGGATCAATGGATATATTTTCCAAACAGGAGCTTATCTCTAGATCTGGCGATGTGTAAGAGAGGACGAAATATATGACATACTGAAAGCAGGACATGAAGAACCATATGGGGGGCATTTTGCAGACCGCAGGACTGGACACAAAATCTTACAGATGGGCTATTATTGGCCCTCAATATTCAGATATGCCAATAAATATGTCCAGACATGCAACAGCTGTCAGCGGATGGGGAAACCAGGTCAAGCTGATGAAATGCCCTTGAAAACACAACTAGTCATAAAACCATTTGAAAGATGGGCGCTGGACTTTTTCGACCCCTTTAATCCAAAGTCAAATCAAAAATCCTATATTCTCATTGCAACGGACTATACGACCAAATGGGTAGAGGCGGAAGATTTACCAAATGCAACAGAAGAAGTAGTCATCAAATTCATTTTCAAATTGTTTGTACAGTATGGACTACCCACGGAAATAATTACTGATGGAGGGTCACAATTTACAGGCCATAGAATCACAGCCACCCTAGACAGCTACCACATCAATCACAAAGTTACTTCTCGATACCACCCACAAGCAAACGGATAGGTAGAAAGCACCAATAAGGTCCTAGAGGCAATTCTGATGAAGACTGTCTCAACAAACCAATAGAATTGGGCTACTGAGCTCCCAAATGCCTTATGGTCTTATTGTACAACTTGGCATAACACCACTATATACTCTCCTTACCATCTAGTCTATGGTAAAGAACCCATCTTCCAAATAGAATTCGAGATCAAGACCCTAAGAATGGCCTAGGAAATTGGACTAAATCTTACAGAAGCACATAAACGACGCCTTCAGCAACTCAATGAATTGGATGAAGCACACTTGTTTTCTATGGAGTGCACAGTTGTTATCCAGCGACAGAGAGCAACCTGGCATGACAAGCATATCAAGAAGAAATCATTCAAGAAAGGCGACTGGGCGCTCCTCTATGATTCTAGATTTCAGGACTTTCCTGGGAAATTACAGACACGATGGCTAGGGCCGTATGAAATTAATGAAGTCCATGATAATGGCATGGTTACTTTGAGCACCATCGATGGCTCTAGATCACCCTTTCTAGTCAATGGACACCGGATGCAACTTTACCACAAGCCACCTTCAAAAGATTCTTTCTATCAAGAAGTAAGTAAAGACCCTACAGTGCAGATTTTGGCTGGCTGGGAAGGTAAGCCAGCCACCCCAACTCCATAAATGATGCATTCTATTTATATTGTACATAGTTTTCCAACTGAGTGGTTAGTTTTTTTGGTTTATAAAAAGTCATCTAGGAAACAACAATCAGGACAGATAACTACAATTAGCACCGTCTTCTATTGCATACTCTCGTTTTGTTTTATTATACGAACTCTGTCTTGTACATGTTCATGACGATGTTGTTCCCTTTCTAGTGCGTCTATCCTTTCATTTTTTTGAGACAGAACAACTGTTGTTCCTTTTCACGCAACTATTGTTCCTTCTCGCACACCTGTTGTTCCTTTTTTTGAACGGAACAATTGTTGTTCCTTTTTCGCACGCCTGCTGTTCCTTTTTATGAATGGAACAGCTGTCATTCCTTTTCGTGCAACCGTTGTTCCTTCTCATGCAACTGTTGTTTTTTTCTTTTTTAACGGAACAACTGTTGTTCCCTTTTCGCACACCTGTTGTTCCTTTTCTGAACAGAACAACTACTGTTCCTTTTCGCGCGATTGCAATTCCCTTCTTTACCTTGCAAACGCTAGCCATTCCTCCGGAAGTGCGGCTTTCATTAATTAGTTTTCACCAGCACTGTTTCTAATCGTCATTATAACGATCTGTCATTATTTTGTGGATGGTCCCTCACACCTTAACAAAAAAAAAAAATCATGGAATAATCTCTCTGAAATATCTTAAACCTTGTTCACAATCAATCACCACCATAAGTTGTTTCTTTCCCTTATATATGCAAATACACCTGAATGATATTCTACCTCTATATTACAGGGATGATTTTAAGGATGGATTTTTTTTTTTAAATGTAGAAACCTTGGCGAATATTACTAATCCTTCATATGCCAACTATAAGTGTTTGGCGATATTTTTGTTAAAATATTGAAATTTATAAGGATTTTATATAATTTTTATAAAATTGTGGCGATATTTAAGGTAAAATAATTTTATCCTACAGAATTTGGGAGAATCTTTTTTTAAATAACGAATCTCGTTTTTGGAAAAACCATGGAAAATTATCCCATGAGCGAAATTTAGCCCCTAAAATCATCCATGCTATATTATAAGGGGTCTTCAGCACACCTTTACTTAGCATCTTTACACTTCCTTATACCATCCCTTACTCTTAAGGAGTAGATGAGCCTCCCTTAAAAAAATTAATAATAATAAATAAATAAATTATATATATATATATATATATATATATATACACCTGAATGATATTCTACCTCTATATTATAAGGGGTCTTCAGCACACCTTTACTTGGCATCTTTACACTTCCTTATACCATCCCTTACTCTTAAGGAGTAGATGAGCCTCCCTTAAAAAAATTAATAATAAAAAATAAATAATATATATATATATATATATATATATATATATATATAATAAAATTTTCCCATAAATAATAGGGGGTCTTGTCATGAGCCAACCTACCATGATCATAGGATACTAACCTAAGTGACATTCCCACTATGGCTAGCACACCAGGGCAATGGCCTTTGACATTCCCTTCAAAAAATTAATAATAATAAATAANTTTGTCAAAGGACAAGAGGTCTCATCATGAGTTGGCTTGTTCACTTAAGTTATAATCTAGTGAGTGGCATTATCATCATCTGGCTACCAAACCAGGATAATGGTCTTCTTGGGAAAAGACAATTCAAATATTAATAAAAGATACAAATAAATAAATATACACAATAAAAAACCTTTTTCATAAAGAACGAGGGCTCTCATAACGAACCAACCTACCACGATCATAGGATACTAACCTAAGTGACATTCCCACTATGACTACCACACCAGGGCAATGGCCTTTGACATATTCTTTTGTCAAAGGATAGGAGGTCTCATCACAAGCTGGCTTGTTCACTTAAGTTATAATCTAGTGAGTGGCATTATCATCATCTGGCTACCAAACCAGGATAATGGTCTTTTTGAAAAAGATGATTTGCATGTGTATTAAGGATAAAGGATAATCTAAGGGTTAAAAGGAAACCCTACTGGCAGTAGTGGCTCTGCCTATGGTATGGAAGATTATATCAAAATACCAAGTTTATGTGTGTCTCTAGATCTCCTTTACTCAAAAAATAAAAAAATAAATAAAAATAATAAAAAATGAGGCTATCATATCAGTTATACTCAATCACCGGGAAAAGTAACAATATTATGTTATGTGGATTATTAAAAAAAAAATGAACAGATTTAATTTATTTTTGATTGATTTCTCCATAAATCATTTTTTTGCACATAGGTGTAATAACTTTATAAATTCCACACATCAAACGACTATCGTTTAAATGATTTTTGGTGGCATGTGTCTTTTTGAAAATTATATATGATTAGCCCTATTGACGGCGGCAATGCAATCATTACCTCTCACCCAAAATAACCACACTCATTGCTTCCACCTACACTGACGGTCGAGGACGACCTCTACATTAATGAGGGGGATGCTCGGCACACTTCCCGACTAGCTGTAATGATTGCAATAAATACAAAACCCACGTCTTTATACATTCGTTGTTACTGATATTTTCCATTTCTGGTATATGTTTCTCCAAAGCTGGTCTAACCGAATTTGTAAACAGGAATGTTAGTCGTTCTTTCTTTCTCACAGAAATATGGGTGGCAGAAGTGTGCGCAGAGAGCTAGTATTACTCCGGGTTACAGAACACGCAAAAGAAATCCTACATTGCCTAGGGTGGACTGAATACTTCAACCGCTTGCAAAGAGATGACACAAATGTCACATTGGAATTCTTTCAAAACCTGCAAGGAGAAATCTCTACGGTGCAGGGTATACGAATACCAATTACCTCAGAAATCATAGCAGAGGTCACAAGCCTCTCTAACACAGGCATTCAATGGACAAGGAAATACACGAAGTTGAGGGAAGACGTGGAATATTTCACAAAATTGGGGGAAGAATTGGACAAAAAAGGCAAGGGACTTAATCCTAGTACCCTCAGTGAACCGTGGAAGGAATTGGCAGGGATAGTTCAGCACTACATCACTTGCGATGGATGGTACAATGTAATTTGACCACACCATCTTAAATTTTTGGTAGCCCTGAAGCAACGGTTAGTACTTAACCTTCCTTTCTTCCTAGATATTGTATTACATGAAGTCTCTTTAAGGACACAAAAGTCCAAAGATCCTGTTATTGTTATTAGCCACCACAAACTAATTAAATTGATAGTGGATAAAGCATTGAGTCAAACTCAATTGACTTGGGAGAATTTGATTTAGGCCAATAGACCTCCACAACTAGAGCAGGTGACCACCATCCAAACACAAATTCCACCACCTCAAATTGAAGTTGAAGCAGAACTTGCTCAAATCATTGATGCCAATAGACCTCCACAACTGGAGCAAGCGACCACCATCCAAACAGAAATTCCACCACCTCAAATTGAAGTTGAAACAGAACCTGCTCAAATCATTGAGGTCAATAGACCCCCACAACTAGAGCAGGCAACTACCACCCAAAGAGAAATGTCATTGCCCCAAACTGAAGTTGAAGCAGACCCCACTCAAATTACTAAGGCCCAGACCTCACAGACTCAAGCATCAAAAAAAAGAAAGAAAAGAACAATGGTTTCTCTTAGATCCCCCTCTAGGAAAAGGAAAAGAAGCAAACAAATTTAGGAAACAACAGAAGTAGTTCAGGATGCAACAGATCACCCTGAAGAACTTCAGAGTGTCATGGAACATATTTTATAGGAAAATGTTCAAGCAATTGAGCAAGCAAAGCAGACATCACAAAAGGATAATCAGGGAGATACCCAACCTGTAGCAAAGAACCTGAGAAAACACTTTTTTAAGAGTTATGAGATAGAAATGTCTCAGGTTTTGGGGAACTTAGGAACCTCAACTGACAAAGGTAAAAATAATCTGGAAAAAGACCTAGAACTAGGCTCCTCTTCAAAACTTGCTGAAGACTTTCCTAACACTGAAATGTCATTTCCAAATGATACAGCACAGGAGGTATTTATTTTTGAAACAGGAGACCCTCTTGGACAACCAGAGCACTTGGAAGAAACAAAGGAACAACCATCTGCTGGACGAAATGAAGAAGACCTCAAGATCCCCCATAGACAAAAATCCTCCAAAATCCAGAAACAAATTAGGAAATTAAAGAAAGAAAACAAATTGTTGAAGAAGAAGGCTAAGAGGATTGTGATATTAAAGCAGAAGGTGGGAAAGCTCAAGGAGATTATCAAAGAATTGAGAAAACAGTTGGAACTAGCAGACAAGATCCACATGAGAAAGAAAAATAAAAAGGGTAGAATGCAAGGAAGAAACCCTCTTCCTAAGAAAGAAGCTAGTACAACTTCTATAGAAATACAGACAGATCTTGAGGAATTAATGGTAGAAGAAGCAGCAGTTCAGGATGAAGATGCAATTCCTGTAGAAACAAGAGATGGTTGATACTGAGATACAGACAGATACTCTGATTTCAGAGGAAACAACTCAACTTTCTGAGAAAAATATTATTATTAGGAGACTGGAGGAAGAACTACTGTAGTCTCAGCAAACCCTGACTCAAAACAGAGGCGAGTTACTGATGATAACAAGGCAATTTTAGGAACAGAGTATTATCATGAATAGACTAGAGGCAGATCTTGCACAGACCCAGCAAGCATTAATTCACTCCAGAGAAGAAATGAATGAATATCAAACATCCCAGTCTCAGGCATAGGGTGCCATCATTCATGAGTTGAAAGAAGAATTGGGACAAGCCCAGCAAGCATTGATTCAATCTAGGGAAGAGATGAGTGCTGTGGAAGAACACCAAGCATCTCAATCTCAAGCATAGAGTGTCATCATTGATAGACTAAAGAAGAACTTACACAAGCACAGCAAGCATTGGTCCAACACCAACATGAAATGGTAACTAGAACTGAATATCAAAGGGTTGTCAAAGAATTGAAGGATATGACAGCAACAGAGGGTGAGACTTATGATGCGCTTACCAGAGCCCAAGAGAAGACCAAAAAGGTGAAAACTCAATTGGAAGAAGCTTTGGAGCAAATCAAACACATATGTGATGTCTATTCTGATGCCATCAATTGCAGAGCTCCTGCCACTAATTATGTTTCATTCTTGTTGGAACAGTATCTATTGTTGATAGTGAAGGCTATCAAGGCAGGTAAACCCATTTTATTTGCCATTATTCCAGAATTTATTTCATGTTTCAGAGATCAGGAAGAGAAGGTACAATACCTTCTATGTGAATTATATTTCCATAATCTCATTTTGGATGAAGTTAGAGGAGACAACCCTGGCCTGTTCATAGGGGACATACAGTTCTAGGCCTTCTTGTCTTTTACTAGGAACCGGGTCATATGGGGTAAGGCTCACAAAATTTTCATGAACAGGGAAGCTGGTTTAGATCTTTGGATCAGAGGAGAGCCTCCAAAATCCTTCCCAGCCATCATGTGACACAAGACCTTCATGAAACGAGCAGGGGTTGTGGACTCATTGACTCCTATCCATTTACATGTCATCCGCTCAGGTCTCACATATTTTGAAGAATTCAATGAAGAAGCTCTTGCTACTTCCAAGGTAAGATGGGATGTATCCTCTAATGAAGTTAAAAGTAGAGAGCCCTTTGGATATAGAAATTTCTTTGCAGCAACCTTTAGAGTAGAAATATATGCTGGAATACTCCAGGAGGAAGGACCTGCTTGGATGGGATGCAGGTATAACCCCCCTCTCCTCTGGTTTCCTCCAGAAGTTTACCAGAAGGATTTTCAAATTAATAAAAAGAGACAGGAAGCCACTTTTGATGAAATCAAAAGAACCCATGGTTTCAGGACCCCTGGTGAACCTACTTTTCCTCCCTACAGTATAACTGGTTTACATAAAAGACTTTAGCTTGCATGAGGACATGCAAGAAGGTAAGCTGGGGGGTATGTTGGGCTACGAAAAAGGTATAAATATCTTCCTTTTTCCCACAGTTCATGATATGATTTTGATTGATTCTTTAGATAGTTAGGGATAGATAGGAAAGAATATGATTAATATGTCTCTTAGGGTTGTTATTAAAGTTTTATTAAATATATTCTAATTTATGATTGGAATGGTTTGATTTTGTTACAGAATTGGATAAATAATTACCAAAGATAACCAAAGAGATTTTGGCTATGCGCAAGCTATTGAAGGTTGAAGACTTTTTAGGCACAAAGAAGTTTGAAGATAACGCATTTTCTATATTGTAATTTTATACTAGTAAAGCAATCCTGATGATCTTTCGATCCTTGGGATAGCTTGATTTACCCAAACTATTGTAATATATAAGAGGATAATAGATCTAGAAAAGGAGGAAAAAAACGCAGTCAAGTAATTAGATTCAGAACTGTTCTGTGCAAGCAGTTTTTGTAAATGTTTTACCAGCCATGGAATCAATGAAAGTTTTGAGTGTTTTTATCATTTCCATGCTCTGAGTTTCTCATAGCAGTACTTCTGAAGACCGAGGGCCCAATCTGAAGGAGTTACTATCGCGTTCTGTAATTGTATCAGTTCGAAGTTTGATTTCCATTTTATGATTCAGATCTCTTTTACAATAGCCAAGGATAAATGCACAAGTGTGTTAATGATTTTATGATTGATTGCATATAGAAGACAGACATTTCGATTAGTTATCAATGATTGTTGTTATGATTTCCATTTCTGAAGTTATTGCTTGACAGTTCCTCACATTTTCATCCGTAATGTTCCTTTTCCTTAGATTTACGATTGTTGTTCCTTTCGGTTAAAGTTACAATAGTTGTTCCTTTCGGTTAAAGTTACAATAGTTGTTCCTTTCAGCAAAGTTACATTAGTTGTCCCTTCCGATTAGATTATAATTGTTTTTCTTTCCACAATTAGAGTAATTTGTCATTTCCTTTCCAGTAATCAGAACTCATAATTGATAGTTAATTTTGCAAGTCCTTAGTTAGATTCAATTATTGCTTTCTAGTTAAATGAATTCAATAGATTAATTAGTTTCTTTCCATTTCACGGCATCTTAGTAATCAGATTTCAATTTCAGTTAGTTCTTAGAATCTTTGGTGAATGTTTGAGGAACTCGATTGTTGATAAACTCAGATTTGGTTTAGCTACACGATTTTAGGCTACTTGCATAAACTTTGTCGATATTCTTGAGATAAAAGGTGAATCTTCGGGTTGATAAATTAATGTTAAACTAAGGTTATTTTTAGGACATCTTTAGACACCAACAATTTGTAAGTCATAAATAGTGTTAAAGATCATGGTAAATAATGGGAAGCAATTCCAGAATATAGATAGAAAAATTCAATGGCCAGAATTTTGAGCTTTGGAAGCTTAAAATAGAAGATCTTCTTGTACATCGAGAACAATGGACAATAGTATATCCAAGTACCAAGCCAATAGGAATGTCGACGGAAGAATGGGGGAAACTCAAAAGAAGAGCTAGAAGTACGAATTGGATTTGTTTTGCAGATTTGGTACTACTGAATGTCTCAAGTGAAGATTCGGCCAAGAAACTATGGGACAAGTTGGGAAGCTTATACCAGTCGAAATATCTAGTAAATAAGTTGTTTCTCAAAAATAAATTGTATCTTCTGAGAATGAGTGATGGAAGTATGGTGACTAAGCAATTTAATGCATTTAACACCATTTTAAGCCAGTTATCATCTGTGGATATTAAAATAATTGAGAAGGAGAAGTGTATACGCATATTATGTTCTTTTTCAAACTCCTAGAATACATGATTTATTCTCTGTTGTCAAAATAAATGAGAAGAAAAAACATGGAAGGATTCACCAAAGATGCTTTAGTGGTGAGAGGTCGATCGGCTGAAAGATATAAAGGAAAATTCTTCGATAGAAAGTCTAAGTTGAAGGGTAGATATAAATACTTGGTTTAGTAGACAAGAAGATGTTGGAAATGTGGTAAAGTTATGCATTACAAAAGGGACTATAAGTTGAGGGCGATGGAATTCAGTACGAGATCTGACGAGAAGCAGTCAACTGAGAGAAAGACAACCTGTTGAGCACTCAACACACCCTAAAAGAATTTGCGAAATGTTTTTCTTTTTGGGTACCACTTTTCATTTTTCTAAGTTAGAGTCTGTATCATGGATGAATGGATTTTTTATTTTATTTCATTAAACCTTATCATCGGCCATTTTTTTTTGGTTTTGACAGATTAAATTTTTCTAAGTAACAATGCGTGATAAGCTCGAAAAGTGCACAGTTTAAAACTTTTTAACAATCGTCGATCGGTGAAATTTGGACTAACAGATAGTCTTTTAATAACGATGATATGCTTTGGCATCAGCAAGATTCAAGAGGTAAATCATAAATGGAAAACACTACCATCGTCGATTGTCGATCGTCAACACATCTTCGGCGTTGGCATAATTCAAGAGATGAAACTGTGAAAACTTTCACTTTAACACTTCATCGATCGTCGATCATCGATCATCGTTATGATGTTTGTGTCGGTATTATATGGTGCAAAAATCACCGATGTCAAAGAAATGTTTCCCATGAAAAGGTCGAAATCAACTGCCACGTGTCTTTTTCGTGTACGCAGTTCATACGACACGGTTGTTTTTACCTATGTCATCTCTTGATGTTCCCCATGTCATGTACGTATCTCCAAGTTAGCATTTCCATGTCAGCACTGTATGGATTTTTGGGTCGGCATCAAAGATTTTGGCTAAAGGTATCAACAAAAAACATTTAAGAAAAGCGTCAACGTTGATCCACTCGTTTGCTATCAGCAGACTAATTGGGCATCATACGACGAGGGTTTTCATCGAACCATCCACATTCTACATTGGTGATCCTAGCCACTCTACGCTTTGGTTCCATTTCAATACCTTTCCTTTTTTCCCCCAACATCGATCATACCAGTGTTAAAAATACGAGAAGGCTTGATAGGTTGATGGGATACTTTCGGCAGGGATAAGATCAGATTTTTTTATTTAAGAGACCAATTAATGTTTTGTGCAGCCCACATTACTATCTCGCACGTCGAAAAAACAATGTAAGTTTGAATATGTCGATGAAATACGAAGTAACTCGCTCATGCGCCACTAGTATGCAATGCATTTAATCCTGAGCATGGTTCAGATTTAGTGATGGATTGTGTAGGGTGCATTTACACCCTTGAAATTAAGAACTGATGTGACAAGCTAAGTATGCTCTCCATTTAAATTACAAAGACATTCAAACGTGCCATTTTGTGCACAAATATTTTATTCCCTGGAGTAGTTGAAGGAGCGAGAGAACACATCGAAGAACTTACACCCGATATTTAAATCTAAACCAGGTTAATCTTATGCAAGGAAGAGGTATGCATTGTAATTATCATTTCTACATTTGCAATTGTGTCTATAATACTTGTAAAGGTTGGTATCTCACTCTATCTGTCTACAGAAAATGCCTCCAAGAAATTCAAAAACCAGGTGCTCACCAAGGACACCCAAACAAAAGGAACCAAAGGTCAGGGAAGAATCTATTTCGAGCGATGCAAGGGAAATGGATTTCACCTCAAAGACGAAATTGGTTATCTGCACGTCCACCAAGAAGCAGTTTACCCAACCTCCGGCGTTCATTGACATAAAGGAAAACACAGGGTCTAAAGTGGTGCTCCCACATTGGGGCGACTTGTACAACAAAATTAGCCATGAGGACTACCCTAAGTTCATGCCTCATAGCAATCTGGATGTCTAAATATTAGATGATGAGGTGTTTCCAAACATCAGGAGGTCAAATATGCATAGGGTGGCTAACCGAACCCCAGTTTTGCCCTACATCGATACTTTGGGATGGATAATTCACCATGTCGACATGGTGACATGCCCCATCAACAATGAGCAAGGTGAGTGTGTTGGTGTTTTCCTTCCGGTGGAGGTGCAGAAGTGCTATAAACTTAGAGACCAAGAGGAAAGGCTAAACACAAACTTTGTTGTCGAGTTCTACAAGGTTCATGATACTAGCTAATTTATAGTCTCATGGTGGAAATAAGACAATAAATTCACAAATAGGAGCATTAGATGGTACAACACAGTAAATCTATGAGATCCATACATGTATCTGATGGCGTTAATCTTTCGGTTATATGGAGAAAAGGATTTCTCCAAATTTTCAGAGGCATGGATTCCCTTGGCATACACTGTGGTGATTTCAGGGAGTAGCTTCAATTAGGGAGCCATTATCTCCAAGCAACTCAGTATAATCTTTCACAGGCCCAGTCGTTGAAGGAAGGAGAGGTTCCGACCTTCTACATGGCATCCTACTTGTTGGATGTAATTTGTGCAAGGAATGTTTTTGCATTTATCAATATAAGCCGGCATATTGTATAATTTCCTGTACATGTCTATTTCAACATATTATGGGAAAATAGATCCAAGAGATCATATACTTTAATATGTGATGAGTCCTAGCCAGGGTATACTTCATCATCTTTAGAAAAGAATTCCCTTGGATTTCTGTGGTGGCAAAGAAGATGATAGCAAAAGTTGGCCACTAGTACTTCAAAGAAACTATCACTTATACTAGAGTATTTCATACAAACCACTTTCACAAGCATGATCCCAAGGGCCTAGTTCCCCAGCATGAAGCATAGGTATTCTTCTATAGGTTGTATGCTCATGATAATTTTGAAGACGAAATATTCATTGAGTGCGCCCAGGACTGGGAAGAAGTACTGCAAAGAAGGGCCAAAATGAATATGACTAATTTTATAGCAATGTCCCTGGATGAGAAAGTTGAAACCATAGAGCACTTTGTTCAAGAAGTCATCAAGGTCAGAGAGGAAAGAATAGCAGCAGAAGAAACGGAATCGCAAAGGAGGGGTACGTTGTTGTTCAAAGTAGTTGAAAGGGCTATGCAAAGGTTAGAGGAATACCCCCCACTTAATTCTCTGATAAAACCTCTGAGGATTACCCCGATCAAAACTACCGACCATGAAGTAGATCCAAATGGCTCAAGTTCCTCCCCACCAACAGAAATTGTCGATCAGGAAGAAATTGTCCAGGTAAGATCTCTGATAACAGTTGCAGTTCAATAAAGGCCAGTAGGAGTATCAAGTGGAACAGGGGTTCCATCTGTTCTTGGGGACCTAATCACTATATATGATGATTATGAAGGCTCAGAGGCTTCATACATAACTCTACTTGTAATCACCCAGGAGGAAAGCCCAGGTGAAGTATCTGCTCTGGCTCCCGATGAAATTGTACCAAAACCTTGGGAGGGCTGCCAGGAAGTTAGAATTACTACTAATGTTGAATTAATTAGTTCACTAGAAACACAGTCAATAGGAGAGACTCAGTCACATGGTGCCAACTCCAAAGATCACGTGGACATGGGTGAACAAGGAGGAATAATGAAGCTACCAGAAATTGGCACCCTACCAGCCGAACTTTCAATCAGTACTAAGCTTCCTCCTACTCCCTCATATGGAGTGAAAACGTAGTTTATCATTGAATTCATGCAAGTGGACTAGCCTATAGAGCATCCAATAAATTCCCCTACCAAGGATCTGAGCAGGCCCAGCCATGAAACAAAAAAAGAACTTGCACAAGAAGAGAGAAAAGTTGTGATGAAAAGGACAGTCAAGAAAAGAAAACAACCTTTGGATAACACTTTATTCATAACCATGGAAGAAAAATCATTTGACACGGAGCATGCTAAGATGACCAAACTCATTGGAGCTGGAATGGCCATAATGGATTCCACACTTGATAGAGAAAAGAAGGACGAAGAGGAGGCAACCGCCATGAAAAAATAATTGGACCATCTTTGTCATCAAGTTGAGTACTACCAGAACTAGACACGGGAGGTGGTTCTCTTAAAGAGAGAGTTCCAAGAAATATATGGGCAATTCAGAAGAGAAAGAGACCTCTTCACCACTTGAGTAATCGATCTTTAAGAAGATACTTTAATGGGTATGGAGACCTACAAAGATATGCAGTGGTGGTTCAAAAATGCACATCAGGCCTTAGAACGAATCAACTACATCAGTGAAGTGTAGAAGGGTCGTGATTCAGAGGATCATGGTATCTGAGTGTTGCTGGATAGTAGCATCGCTTGAATATGAAAATTGGTCAAACATTGGGTTTCCATGGTCCAAGAGCCTCAGTGAATAATACAAGAAAGGCAGGAAGAATGCGAGAAAAGCTGGGAGAAAATCCACCTAGAAATAAGAGACATTAATTTGCCATAGTTTGGTCCACCGGAGGATTTCGTCAACTTACAATATATTTTTAAACAGCATGAAAAGAAATACCCAGCATGGAAAATGGATATTTCACAAACTTCAATCATGATCCTGAGTCTAGCGAAGAAGTTCATGGAACCCCCTATCAAAGCTCTGGCAGTCTTATAGTGCTTAAGTGTTAAATTGATCAAGTACAAGCAGCGGGAAGTAGAGATAAAGGAATTCTTCTCCTCCCCGATGGATCAACATGGGTTCCCATATGAAAAGACATGTGAAGACCTCTTCTTCAAGTGGTCGGAGTATGATAGAAATAATCCACTATAGTGAAAGGATCAGATGATCTTAGGAGAACAAAGAGATAAAATATTCCACGTGCAATTTTTGTTTCACTTAACACAAATTTTAGTAGTTATTTTTAGCTTAGTGATTCTTTATAAATAGGGAGATCGACCTCGTATTTAGGGGTCAATGGTTTTGTAGTGAAAGCCTTTTTTGAAATTTTGTAATCGAACTATTTATGTGCAAGTTTATTTTAATTAAGAAGTTTTGTTTAGAACCAAAGACACTTCTATCATCTAAGGCGTGAATGTGCTTAGACCGAGGAGGATTATCTCTGTCTTTAGATTTGATATTTTTTGCTTTGTTGAGTAAGATTTGTTGTACCTATATTTAAATTTATCTTATGATGTTGTAACAGTTCTTTTATTCTAACTGGTGACTAGAAATCAATTGTGTTAACCTGTGATTGATAATAGAGTATTGGAAATTACTTTTCTTGCACTAACTTATTGTCACATGTATGCTTATTTTCTGTAAATGTTATCTCATATGGTGTTGAATGTCCACTAATTAAAATGGTATTGATGCTAGTTTGAATTTATTTAAATATTCTTCATTTGCATGCTAGGGTATAAAGGTTATCCTAAACCCCAGCCTTCCCCCAAAACACATAGTTAGCTTCTCTTTGTCATCTAGTCTAGAGTTTTATCTTCCTTTTGTTATAACGTTAGAAAAAGAACCAAAAAGAGAATTGCCTAGCCTGAGGAGAAGGATTAATAGAAAAGACATAAATGTCGATCACAATTAAATCCCATCGATAAACCCAGCCAGATCACGAATCTGGAGAACCTTACCACTCATCAAACACTTACGAGTCTAATTAGGCCTCTTAGTTGGGTTTGGTTCATGTTGTTGAGTTAAAGGGATCTCAGACCCCCCAACATAATTTGCACTAGAAGGAGGGCCTGAAGAATGAATGGCTAATAATATTTCCAATAATCTATTTTGCATAGCCTATAGATTCAAGACAACCCACATGCATGGCTAGTCATTCTCAAGACAGCCCACATGCATAGCTAGTCATTCTCAATACAACCCACATAGAGAGGGTACTCCTGAGATAAGTAACTCATCTCAACATGAGGAAGAAGAAAACTTGTACCCTGAGATACCTTGTGCTCTTCCCCACGAGGAGTTGAATAAGTTCAGAAGAATCACAAGAGCTTACACATGGCAAATTGGAGTGTTACCTTTAGCTCCTTTACTTCCTCATAGAAAACAAGTAAGTAGACCAATTGTAGACACCCCTGACCAGGTTTTTGTTCACAAGGTATAAGACCTTATAGATTTTTCCCTTATTGAGATCGAACAACCCCTTAATCTGATACTTGAAACACCAATTGGCTACTAGTATGAACCTGGGGACTTTGGATCTAGCGAGGAAGGGTCCAACTCAGATTGCTTAGCTTTAGAATAAGAAGACATGGAGGTTAATAATAATAACAATGAATAAATGGGAAATCAACCTCAAGATAATCAACCATGGTTGGCTAGAGATGCTCTGGAAATCCCAAGACGGGTGCATAACCTACCCCGACATCCAGAAAAATTACTTCCTAAATTCGACCCCGAAACCTCCGTATTGCCTGAGGACCATATCAAGAAGTTCATATTGACTTTAAGATTGATGAGCGTGCAACATGCAGATGTATTCTATAGGATTTTCCCTTATACCTTTGAGAATTCATCCCCAACTTGGTAATTTAACCTGCCAATTGGTTCCATAACTAGCTAGAGAAAGTTTCAAAAGGATTTCTTAGACAAATTTGCGAAAGAAACTACCACGGGAGTTTTAATGGCTGAAATTTTTGCTACCACTATGAGTCCAAAAGAAAAGGTTAAATATTTCAACCAAAGGTTTACCACCATCTTGAAAAAATTCCAAACCGAAGCTAAACCTACCCAAGAGTTGCAAATTGAAGTATATGCTAATGCTATCCCAGCTTCTATTTCCATGTTCGTGAAAAGAGTTTCCAAACATACCCTAGCCAAAAATTTTGAAGAAGCTAAAACGATTGAATTCCAAATGAAAGGATGCAAATAAGGTGATATCTCATTGATAAAAAAAGAAACCCAACCTCTACCTAAGAGAGGACTTTTGTTACCAAGACCCCCGGCAAAACAAATAGAACTAGGTCCTGATAGCGAAGGAGGAGATCTAGAAAACCTTCAGTGGATGATCAAAAAACTCTCCAACCAGATCGTAGATGTGAAAAGGAGTGTTGGGGGGGGAAACCAAAATCAAAGACCTTATAAACCTTTTTTTTAAAGAAATCCACCTTTCAAATCTATAGATCCTCCCCCAGCTAACCTAAACATCGACTTAGGGATTGTAGCATCTGACTCTTTCTGCACGTATCACCAAGAGAATCATTCAGAAAGGGACTGCCCACAATGGTTGCATGCTATTAATTTAATGGCTAACTGATTCATATATGAATGCTCCCTAACCGAACAACCTAGTGACTCGGAAATAAACGCCATCAATCAGGAAAGTCAAGATCCCCCGGAAGAGATAGCCATGTTGTTATGGGATTCCAACCACCTAATGCATTTCAACGATGCCGCTAAAGTGTAGGAACCTCCCACTAAAGTTATAGTTGTACAGATGCGAGGTAGAAGTCAACATGTCCAAACTAATCCCACTATTACTCACTTATCTAGAGGGAATCAAGAGGTTGATTGCCCAAAACCCTTATTTTCTTCTCAAAAAAATCCCACAAACATACACACACATGAAGCTCCTAAGCTAGACTATAATGTGGTAGAACACTTGAAGAAGATGAAGGCTAATGTGTCTGTCATGGACATGTGTAGGATCCCTCAACAAAATGATTTTATGTTACGAACCTTAAAATCAATAGAAGCCCCTATAACAAACATTGGCCTAAGTAAGGTCCCATCTCCCATAGATTTAACAAATAAACCAAGTGTGAATACTTGCTATTTAGACAAAGAGGAAATACTTTTGTTCCTCCTTTCCTTTTAACATTTGAAGTCTTTAACATAAACCTACATAATTTCCTAGTTGATTCAAGGGCATCTTCCAATGTCATGCCATTGTCAATCTTTAAGAAATTGAACGCAACCTCGTTCAAAAGTAATAAACACATTATACAAATAGATAGGACTAGGTGAAATTTATTGGGGAACTTAAATGTGCCATGATCAGGATGGATACACACCCAAAATTTGTTCA
>JASDQU010100114.1:285046-302742 GCA_032191745.1 Picea mariana
ATTAGCCACCACAGATTAGTAAAACTAATAGTGGATAAAGAATTGAGTCAAACTCAATTGACTTGGGAGAATTCGATTGGGGACAATAGACCTCCACAACTGGAGCAGGCAACCACCACCCAAAGAGAAATTCCACCATCTCAAACCGAAGTTGTAGCTGAACCTGCTCAAATCACTAAGGCCTAGACCTCACAGACACAAGCATTAACAAAAAGAAAGAAGAAAACAATGTTTTCTCTTAGATCCCCCCTAGGACAAGGAGGAGAAGCAAACAAACTTAGGAAACAACTGAAGCAGTTCAGGATGCAATAGAGCACCCTAAAGAACTTTAGAATTTCATAGAATAGCCTTTACAGGAAAATGTTCAAGCAATTGAGCAAGCAGAGTAGAAAACCCAAAAGGATAATTAGGGAGACACCCAACCTGTAGCAGAGCACCTGACAAGACACTTTTTGAAGAGCTATGAGATAGAAATAGCTCAGGTTTTGGGGAATTTAGGAACCTTAACTGATAGAGATGAACATAATATGGAAAAAGAACTAGAACCAGCCTCCTCTTCAAAACCAGCTGAAGACTTTCCTGACATTGAAATGACTTTTACAGATGACATAGCACAGGAGGAATTTCTTTTTGAAACAGGAGACCCTCTTGGACAACCAGAGCACTTGGAAGGAACAGAGGGACAACCATCTATTGGATGAAATGAAGAAGACCTCGAGATCCCTCATAAACAGAAATCAGCCAAAATCCAGAAACAAGTTAGGAAATTAAAGAAAGAAAACAAATTGTTGAAGAAGAAGGCTAAGAGGGTTGTGGTGTTAAAGCAGAAGGTGGGAAAACTCAAGGAGATTATCAAGGAATTGAGGAAACAATTAGAACTAGTAGACAAGATCCACAGAAGAAAGAAGAACAAAAAGGGCAGAATGCAAGGAAGAAACCCTCTTCCTAAAAGAGAAGCTAGTACAACTTCTGTAGGAATATAGACAGATCCTGAGGAATTAATGGTAGAAGAAGCAGTAGTTCAGGATGAAGATGTAATTCTTGTAGAAACACAAGAGATGGTTGATACTAAGATACAAACAGACACTCTGATTTTAGAGGAAACGGGTCAACTTTTTGAGCAAAATGCTACTATTAGGAGACTGGAGGAAGAACTATTGCAGTCTCAGCAAACCCTAACTCAAAATAAAGGTGAATTACTGACGATAATAGAGAATTCCTAAGAACAGAGTACTATCATGAATAGACTGGAAGCAAATATTGCACAGACCCAGCAAACATTAATTCTCTCCAGAAAAGAAATGAATGAATATCAAGCATCCCAATCTCAGGCACAGGGTGCCATCATTCATAAGCTAAAAGAAGAATTGAGACAAGCCCATCAAGCATTGATTCAATCCAGGGAAGAGATGAGTGCTATGGAAGAACACCAAGCATCTCAATCTCAAGCACAGAGTGTCATCATTGATAGACTAAAAGCAGAACTTACACAAGCACAACAAGCATTGGTCCAACACCAACATGAAATGGTAACTAGGACCGAATATCAAAGGGTTGTTAAAGAATTGAAGGACGTGACAGCAATAGAGGGCGAGACCTATGTTGCACTTACCAGAGCCCAAGAGAAGACCAAAAAGGTGCAAACCCAATTGGAAGAAGCTTCGGAGAAAACCAAACACATATGTGATGTATACTCTGATGCCATCAATTGTAGAGCCCCTGCCACTAATTATGTTTTATTCTTGCTGGAATGATATCTATTGTTAAGAGTGAAGGCCATCAGAGCAGGTAAACCCATTTCATTTGCCACTATTCCAAAATTTATTTCATGTTTCAGAGATCAGGAAGAGAAGGTACAATACCTTCTGTGTGAATTATATTTCCATAATCTCATTTTGGATGAAGTTAGAGGAAACAACCCTGGCCTCTTCATAGGGGACATACAGTTCCAGGCATTTCTGTCCTTTACTAGGAACCGGGTCATATGGGGTAAGGCTCACAAAATGTTCATAAATAGGGAAGATGGTTTAGATCTTTGGATTAGAGGAGAGCCTCCAAAATCCTTCCTAGCCATCATGTGACACAACACCTTCATGAAAAGGCCAGGGGTTGTGGACTCATTGGCTCCTATCCATCTACATGTCATCCGCTCAGGTATCACATAATTTGGAGAATTCAAGGAAGAAGCTCTTGCTGCTTCCAAGCTAAGGTGAGATGTATCCTCCGATGAGGTTAAAAGTAGAGCCCTTTGGATTTAGGAATTTCTTTGCAGCAACCTTCAGAGTAGAACGATATGCTAGACTACTCTAGGAGGAAGGACCTGCTTGGATGGGATCCAGGTATAACCCGCCTCTCCTCTGGTTTCCTCCAAAAGTTTACCAGAAGGATTACCAAATTAATAAAAAGAGACAGGATGTTATTTTTGACAAAATAAAAAGAAACCATGGTTTTAGGAGACCTGGTGAACCAAATTTTCCTCCCTACAGTATAACTGGTTTACACGAAAGACTCTAGCTTGCATGAGGACATGCGAGAAGGTAAGCTGGGGGGTATGTTGGATTACAAAAAAGGTATAAATATCTTCCCTTTTCCCATAGTTCATGATATGATTTTGATTGATTCTTTAGATAGTTAGGGATAGATAGGAAAGAACATGATTAATATGTCTCTTAGGGTTGTTATTAAAGTTTTACTAAATAAATTCTAATTTACGATTGGAATGGTTTGATTTTGTTGCAAAATTGGATAAATAACTGTCAAAGATAACCTAAGATATTTTGGCTATGCACAAGCTATTGTAGGTTGAAGACTTTTTAGGCGCAAAGCAGTTTGAAGATAATGCATTTTCTATATTGTAATTTTATAATAGTAAATCAATCCTGAGGATCTTTCAATCCTCGGGATAGCTTGATTTACCCAAACTATTGTAATATATAAGAGGGTAATAGATCTAGAAAAAGGAGGAAAAAGCGCATTCAAGTATTTAGACTCAGAATTGCTCTGCACAAGCAGTTTTTGTAAATGTTTTACCAGCCATGGGATCAATGAAAGTTTTGAGTGTTTTTATCATTTATGTGCTCTGAGTTTCTCATAGCAGTACTTCTGAAGACTAAGGGCCCAGTCTGAAGGAGCTACTGTCTCGTTCTGTAATTGTATCAGTTCGAAGTTTGATTTCTATTTTGTGATCCAGATCTCTTTTACAATAGCCAAGGATAAATGCATAAGTGTGTTAATGATTTTATGATTGTTTGTGTATAGAAGACAGACATTTCCATCAGTTATTAATGATTGCCGTTATGATTTCCATTTCTGAAGTTATTGCTTGACAGTTCCTCACATTTTCATCTACGTTGTTCCTTTTCCTTAGATTTATGATTGTTGTTCCTTTCGGTTAAAGTTACAATAGTTGTTCCTTTCGATTAAAGTTACAATAGTTGTTCCTTTCGGAAAAGTTACTTTAGTTGTCCCTTCCAATTAGATTATAATTGTTGTTTCTTTCTGTAGATAGAGTAATTCGTTATTTCCTTTTCAGTAATCAGAATTCATAATTGATAGTTAATTCTGCAAGTCCTTACTTAGATTCAATTATTTCTTTCTAGTTAAGTGAATTCAATAGATTAATTAGTTCCTTTCCATTTTACAACATCTTAGTAATCAGATTTCAATTCCATTTAGTTCTTAGAATCTTTGGTGAACGTTTGAGGAACTTGATTGTTGATGAACTCAAATTTGGTTTAGCTACACGATTTTAGGCTACCTGCATAGACTTTGTTGATATTCTTGAGATAAAAGACGAATCTCTGGGTTGATAAATTAATGTTAAACTAAGGTTGTTTTTAGGACATATTTAGACACCAACAGCCATGTGTGCACTAATAAATTAATATTTTCATAGTATTGTTATGCTACCTCAATCCTCCCTTGAGAATCCTCTTTTCTCCTTGGAGCATTCTAGCAACATTCCAATAGGCCATTCCACTCACCTCTTGAGGGAATAGGTATTGTTTTCTTCATCATTTGATTTCTTTTCTACCATTGTAAGAAGATCTCTCCATTAGGGAACTCAAGAGCCCTCCCAAGGAGGAAGAGGGGACTCATAAGTCCTCGTTTATCTATGGTGTTTTGACAACTAATATAGGTATCCATTGGTGGCATAATCTTGGTCATTGGTTGGTTTTTGTTAGTTCAAAGTTTCGTATGCATTCTATTTTTATTTTCTTAGTTGTTTTTAGTTTGTTTACTTTTTTATTTCATGTTCTTGGATTGTTTAACTCATGCACTAACCTATGCCTTGTCTATCATGCCCAACTAGACATGCAAGTGCCCTTTGTTTTCTCACCCAAGTGACGAAACAGAAACAACATGAGCTATGGACATAGTAAAGGTCTAATGGACCTGTTATAGTCTTGAGAATGCAACTTGGGAGCACAAAGATGCTATGCGGGCAGAGTACCCACATATTTTTGAAGACTTTTGAAATTTTTGTATGTACATGTGTATATAATGCACTAAGGGCAATGCATAAATAAGGGGGAAGGGAATGTAATGCCCCTAATCCGAACCCCAATTGTAGATGAAAATGTAAATGTACATTTAGGCTGGTGAGCCATTGACACCAAGTTTTCGTTTGGTTTTTCAAGCACCTGAGTAGTGCGTGATGATTGTTTTCTAAAGAAAGAAAGTGCAAATTCCATAGTGTTGTGTGCCCCTGAGTAAGTGTGCATGAATTGCACATCAAGGGAAGGGTGCACACATTCCATACTGTTGTGCACACTTGAATAAATCTGCGATGATTATCTTGAAGTGTGCATCAGATCAAGTTTATATATATGCATATGTAATTGAGGTCAGAGAGCCTATGTGGTTATTGGGCTAGTGAGATGGGATGCAAAAAGGCCAGTGCACCTATCCTTTTAAAATGTAATCACACTCAAATTATTAATAAAATCACATCGTTGGGCATAGATCAATCAGACACAAAAATATGGGGGGCTAAAATCCACCGAAAAGGGAAAAGGGAGGGCTTAAGTCCAAGGGAATGTTTTATTAATATTTATGAAAAAGTATAACTTATGTATATTTATTTATCCTAAGTTCCCAAGGGATGGGAATGAGTCACCAAGTGGTTAAAGATAATTATGAAGGTGACAAGTGTCCAATTATGACCATGCAAATATATGGTTGAACCTTAGTGCATTCTAGGGGTTTTTTCACTCATTTTTCCTCATCGGTCAAACCATATGAACGGAAAATGGACAATACCTTATCTGCAAAGAAACTCTTGGAAAGGTATTTTTCCATCTAGTAATTAGAGTCTTGTTGTCAAAGAGGCACTTTTTTATGCTCATGAGCAATATCTCTAGGTGATATATTTTCTAGGAATTGTTCCCTGGTGCGTTGGGAATTAGTTACAGGGCTCTGAGACTTCCTATATGGCCTCTTGTTGAATCCCTAGAAGGGAAGTAGGGAAACTGGGGGACTGTTGAGTAGAGAAGGGGCACACTTCCTAGGGTGGGACAGACATGTGGAGAATGAGATATTGTAGGCTAGTTTTAACAGTTGAGCACCTTGTACTAAGCAATTATGTTGATTATCATACCTTAGCCTAACATTAGGAATCATTTTTCCTTGTTGGAGTATAATCCCGAGCTCAGGGGTGACCTATTGTTGAAAGTATATGAGCAACAAAGTAGGAATCTCTAAGCTCTACGTGAAGTTGGTGAATATTTATAAAAAGATAAGTGTCCTTTATGTTCTTTTATAATTTACCATGTTCTTGATTATCTATGTCTGATATGGGTTTATTTTTTGAATGATGTTGCATATAATTAATTGTACTTATTTTATATGATGTTGTTTGTACATGTAAGCATGATGTTGTATTCAATAATTGTTGTTGCATGTGCAGATTATGTCAGTTATTAAGTATTCCTATTAGTTACCTTTGTAATAATGGTCATGAGTTTCTGAGGCAAGGCTAGAATTTTTGGACGCGTAGGGAAATAATCCATGTGCGCAAGAGGCTGGAATTGTTGTGCACATAGGGAAGTATATCCATGCACACAAGGATAACTAAATTTGCATGCAGCACCAAAATGGTTACATGTGTAGTAGTATCAATATGTTCAAAGTGGTTACACGCACAGTAATAATTGTGTGCACTGAATGATTGTGCATGCAGTTGCATTATGTGTTAATTCCACTGTTATAACTTGTGTCTGAAGAGGAAAGTTTCTGTGGAACGATCCAACTTGGGGTCATGCACCTTACCTCACATCTTTCTGTGCATATTAACGTTATAGTGTAAAATATGTGCACTAGATTTTTGGAGTGTCATTGTTCAACAGTAAGTTGTGGGTGTTACAAAGTGGTATCAAAGATGTATTTAGGGAGTTTGTAGTAGTGGAGACATTATAATGTGGTAACGATACCCAAATAGGAGGTTGGGTATGTTACATGGAATGGAAAGGCAAGGCAAGGTACCGCATGGAAAGACATGATATGGCATGGAAAGGAAAGACATGGCAAGGAAAGGCATGGCATGGTATGGCATCACAAATCATGACATGGAATGACATGGAAAGTGAAGGAAAGGAAAGGCATGGCATGGCAAGTCAAGGAATGGCATGGTAAGGCAAGGCATGGCAAGGCAAGGAAATGCAAGGAAAGGCTAGGAAAGAAAAGGCAAGGCAAGGCTAGGAAAGCAAGGAAAGCATAGGCATTGATCAAATACTTTTTTGTGGATGCCCCATCCACTTGGTATCTTGCACATTCATCCATGGAGTTGGCTACTGTAATGCCCCAAATTCTAAATTTATTAGAAACTTTGTTACGTGTATTTTATTGAACATTGCATTGAATGAGTTTTAAACAAGTAAGGTCGATATATTTTGTAAAGTATTTATGAATAATTATTTAATAAATGGAGAAAACGATGAAGGTAATCGTTGAAGAGTGATTTCTAACCCACAAGGAGGAATGAAAAGTGGCAATTGTAAAAGGCCCAAGTGGCAATGAACTTGAGTTGAACTCAAGTTATGCAGGAGCTATCTTCGCATAAAATATGGTCGAACTCAAGTGAGAGTTATATTTGAGAAGGTGGATCATAAATGACCAAAAGTCATAGGAAAAACAAATAAGATGAATACGTATTGAGTGAGCAGATATGGTTCATAGTACTGGGAAAAAGAATGAAGTTTTATCTCTGAAGTAAATTGTGAAGAAGGAGATAGTTGCAATCTTCGTCCTTGTGGTTTAGCAATCAGGATTGAGGGTATTCAAAGAAAGTAAATTGGTTGTTATGGATTATGGTTGGGAGGAACGATGATGTTCAACTTGTTTTTCCCCATTCACTGGCTGTGAGATTACACATGTTTTTCTTTTTATTTATTCATTATTTATTAGTAAGAATGTTGAAAAAGAAATGGAGTTATGATTATGTTATAGACAATACAATTTTATTGAATTACTAATTAGAAATCTAAATATACAATTTGCAAGAAAACGGTCTATTTTAGAATAGAAATGGTTGTTATAATATATTGGATTATATATCTAACTAGACATAGTATTAATGTGGTAGTTACATGTTTTGAAAACATGGGTAAATGTACAACAAATAAATATATTTTGATCTAAATAAATTAAATTACACAAAAGTATATACCATTGGATAAAAATATAGAGAGAGCAAAATTTATACAGTAAATACAAAAATAAATACGCAAATAGAGAAAGCCATATTTATATAGTGATTCTCGTTAATAAAATTAATTGAAAAATATGATGATATTCATTTCAACTAAAACTATAAGCATATATTACATTATGTGCGGTACATAGCCCAAATCAATAGATAGAGGCAAAATAATAATTGTACAAAAAAAAGGAAATATATATTATATAAAGTCCTTGTTAACAATCTGTTTATTACAGTGGAAAAATATTGTTTTCCGCCGAATCTAAAGAGCATTCCTACTCTATTACAGAAACATCATGAAAAATTTATCATGGCAACCCAAAGGTCTAATCAATATAATATATAAGTCCCCGGATATTAGCATTGAGAAAACATGTAAAATTCAAGGAAGTAAGCTCAAAGCCTTATAACCTGTAAGCTTAGTCAACCGGATAAACATACCTGAGTATTTTCCAAGCTTCCATTGAGTTCAGAATGAAAAAGATTATTAAGTCCATATTTGGGCATATAACAACAAACACAAAGCTTTAGGATTTGTGGAAAATCAATAGTGTATATAATAACAATCAGAATGTCTTCTTATAATAGATCAAAAAAAAAAGAGTTGAGAGTTTATAGCTCCTACCCATTATTATTGATGGCTTAATGTTTCACATTCATTTCCATAGTTAATTGTAACTCTTTTCTGAGAATGGGTTAGGTTCCAACGATAATTGTTAAACAAATAGATGAAAACCTGCATTTTACAAGGTTAAATACCATTGTAAATCTTTTCATATTAAGGAAAAAGGGCGTAAAAATGATAAATATACAAAAGTTTAAAAATGGATTATCTCTAAATAATATACTTCCTTACCTAGAGAAAAGAATCTTTGTTCCTTCTTCTTATGTAACCCATCACCTAACCCCATTGAAAACAAAATATATATAAGATATGGACATGGTTGTAACAAAAATTCTACAGAGCCAAGACCTTTAAAAACATTTCCATAGTCACCGGTTAACAAATAATAAAATGAAGAATGTAGGAACTCTTGTTTCCCTTGAAACGGAAATAATCATAGATATGTCTACAAATATACAGAGCAAACTCCTCTTACAGAACCATATCTCATCACATAGAAAAAACCCTCCTTACGGAGTAAAACCTTTCTTTCAGAGAAAGCGAAAAGGAGAAAGAGTAGGTTCAATGTTTGAACAAGTTTGTATTGAATCCCTAAACGCTCAATAAGATCGAGGTCATGTACCTCCAACATGTGGATTTTCATCCACTTAACAGATGTTAAAAAGAACAGTTTAGATTAAGTTGTATTCATCATCCCTTTATGAATCGCCAGTACTTCACCAACCACTGTCAGGTGCCATTATCAATATACGCTATGAACAACATACTCTAGTTTTAATTTCAATATTGAATAACTTATAAGTATCATTAATTATGTATTATAATTTTAATACGATGACATATAGGATTATATATCATGCACTATAATTCTATTGCAAGGTTTAATTGTCATACCAAATCTTACTTGTATGCTAGTGTTGGTTAGGGTTTACATTGACTAATATACCTAGAGCAACATGTATATATAGTTGATTATCATGTTGGGTATTTAGATCAATAACATTTACTTTTATAGTCCATAGAGATTGTGACGATAGTAGGATCAATTGAAATAGTGGTTTATACTTAGGAAAATTCTTTCCATAGATTGCAATGGGTATGTAATGATGTTCAAAAATTTTGTGGACCAATGGCATTAAGTATCATAGACTGAATAGACAAACTGAATTAGAATAATACATATCATAAATTACTCTTGCACATATATATATATATATATGACATGTGACCAAATGGTATCAGAGCTGAAGTTTCGGCACTTGGCCTGAAAGGGCTCAAAATAGTAAATATGCGTAGAAAAAAAAGTTTTCAATACACTCATAAAGTTTATAAATTTTCTTCTTACCTATATATACAGGGAGAAAGGAAAATTTTCTTGTTGTATTGCTATATAGAAAAGGGCAGAAGTTTCAATGTTAGCTGAAGAAGGTTCTCGTCCCAAGCCTCAGGAAAATAATGAACAAGAAAATTTTAATGATGAGAACATATGGGTAAATTTAAATGAAAGAAGGAATGATAATCAGTCAAAAATACTACAAACAGTTAGGGATATTAAGACAGAATTGCAAAGCGTGAAGGATGATAATGAACGTATCTTAAAAGCACGAGAAGAATTAAATGGCGTGTTACTAAACAAGTTACATGATCATGAAAATTATAAGAATAAAGAATTTGATTCTAATATAGTTGGAACTGAAACATATAAAAGAAAAGTAAGAAAACTGAAATCTTCGGATACAGAAATTGAATCTACAAATGAGAAATTTAATAATAAAAGAAAACAAAAATTTGAAGATTCTAGTGATAGAAGTGATAGTAATCAGCAGGAAATTAAAAAAAATTGCAAGTCCTATGATGAAATCACTGGGGAGTTTAAAAAGATTAAACCCCCTATGTTCAGTGGTGAAATTGAAACAAGAGAGGAGGTTGAGGCATGGATTTTAGGAATGAAGAAATATTTCCAAATTTATAATTATTCTGGTGAATTAAAATAAAAAATGACAATTTGTAACTTGATTGGGAAAGTTGATATTTGGTGGCAAGATACTAAAAAGGTGAAATATATTAAAGAATGATATGTAACTTGGAGAACTTTTAAAAAATATTTTAAAAGACAATACTTGTCAGAATAATATTATGAAGAAAAGGCTAAGGAATTTTATGAATTAAAATTGGGGAATATGATGATGAAATATTTGTGTAGTAATTTTTTTAAGTTTGTTGCGTTATGTGCCTTATATTGTTAATGAAAAGCCAAAAATTCAATGGTTTCTAAGTTGTTTACCTATTATATATAAATAAAGAATTGGATATGATAATCCAAAAACACTAGAAGAGGAACAAAATAAAATCAGAATGTGATTAATTGGAAAGGTAAAAAACGTAATAATTTTGAACAAAAAGGAAAAGGAACAAAATTTTGTAATAATAATTTTGGAAATAATCATCATTGTTATCAAGGAAATAATTATAAGGGTAATAAGCCTTATAATCAACCAGCGAATAAGGAAAAAGAACAAGCTACATTTTATAATAAAAATACAACTCAAAGAGAACCTTTGAAATGTTGGGAATGTGGTGAACCACATTATTATAAGGATTGTCCACTCAGAAGGAAAACAAACAACAACCTGCATATTGTTCATGAAGCATTTACAGTTAATGAGATAGAAAGGAACATTCCTAACATTAGTGCAGCTTTGGAAAATCGGCAAGCAAATTATCACACTTCCATGGTGGAAGTAGAAGGTATGCTAAATAATGAACCAATCTCTATTTTGATTCACCTTGGTTCTAGTTTAGGTTATATTTCACTAAGAGTTGTGAAGATGTGTAAATTATAGAAAAATAAATTTGAAAAGTCATGGTTAGTTCAACTTTCCACTTGTATAAAACGAAAGGTAGTTGAATATGTTAGAAAGTGTGAATTTTATATAAATGATTTTAAAAAATATATTGACTTGAATGTTTTTCCTTTGGGGCCATATGATTTGTTAATTGGTATAAATTGGTTAGAAGAACATAGATTGATATTAAATTGTTATGATAAGACATTTTTATGTATTGATGATGTTGGTAACATTGTTAATATTAAAATTTGCCTAGGATAGTTTCTGTTCATGAAATATTAGCGTTGCAAATGAAAAAGTGTGTGCGTAAAGGTTGAAAAATGTATGTAGTGCATGTAATAGATAACAAAGAGGAAAATGAACAAATTAATATCACATAGTTTCTTATTTTAAATGAATGTAAGGATGTATTCCCAAAAGAAATTATAGGATTACCTCCACAAAGAGATATAGATATTACTATAAATATAGTATTTGGTGCAATACCAGTCTCTAAGGCTACTTATAGGATGAATATACTAGAGATGAGTGAACTAAATATAAAATTACATGAATTAATAGATAAGAAGTACATCCGACCAAGTGTGTCCCCATGGGGAGCACCTTTGCTTTTTGTGAAGAAAAATAATGGTACTTTATGTTTATGTGTTGATTATAGACAACTTAATAAAATGACTATTAAAAACAGATATCCTTTACCTCGCATTGATGATCTATTTGATCAATTACAAGGGGAAATGATATTTTACAAGATCGATTTACGATCTGGATACCATCAAGTTAGGATTAAGGACGAATATATTCATAAAACAACTTTTAGAACAAGACATGGACATTATTAGTTTGTAGTAATTCCCTTTGGATTAACAAACACTTTGGCCTCGTTCATGTGCTTAATGAATAATATTTTAAGTAAATATTTAGATAAATTTTTCATTGTTTTTATTGATGACATATTGATATATTCAAAAAATGAACAAGAACATGAAGAACATTTGAGAATAGTCTTACAAGTGTTAAGGGAACATGAATTATATGCTAAGTTCAACAAATGTGATTTTTATAAGGATAAAATACAATATTTGGGACATGTTATTTCTAAAGATGGCATTTTTGTCGACCCAAATAAAATCAAAGCCATAATGCAATAGCTCATTCCCAAAGACATTACTGATATATGATCTTTTATGGGAATTATCGGATATTACTATAGATTTATTGAAGGGTTTTCAAAAATTGGGTATCCTATAACCTCTTTACAAAAGAAAGGAATAAAATTTAATTGGACAGATAAATGCAAAGAGAGTTTTAATAAACTAAAACATATTTTAACTACCTCTCCTATACCAAAAATTGTAGATCCATATAAATATTTTGTTGTGTGTACCGATGCATGCAAGGAAGGATTAGGAGGAGTGTTGATTCAAGAAAATTATGTGGTAGGATATGAATCTAGAAAAATTAAAGAACATGAAAATAATTATGCTACTCACGATTTAGAGTTGGCTTCCATAATTCATGCCCTTAAGATGTGGCGACTTTATCTTATAGGAAGAAGATTTTTGCTGATGTCTGATAATATTGGTTTAAAATATTTGTTTGACCAGCAAAATCTTAATGCTTGACAAGCTAGATGGTTAGCTTTCTTAAGTGAATATGATTTCAAAATTAAGCACATTAAGGGTAAAGAAAAAAAAATTGTTGATCCCTTAAGTCATCATGCAAATATAATTTACATGACTACAAGTCGCAGTTATGAAACAAATTTGGAAGATAAAATCAGGACAACAATTGAATTTGATGAAAAATATCAAAATTTAAAAAAAATAATAATAGAAGGTGAAGTTGGAAATGAAAAATCAGATTATAGATTAAACAAGAATGGATTACTAATGTATAAAAACAGATTATATGTACCTAATTTAAATAAAATTAAAATATTAATATTGAATGAAATGCATAAAAGGCCTTATTATGGGCATCCTGAATATCAGAAAATGACTACTATGTTAAGAAAGTAGTTCTTTTGACCAAACATGAAAAATTAAGTGGTTGAATATTTAGCTAGATATCTTGAATGTCAAAAGGTAAAATTTGAGCATCAACACCCAGTCGGGTTATTACAGCCTCTACCTATTTCGGAATGGAAGTGGGAGGTTATCAGTATGGATTTTATAACAGTTTTACCTAAAAATAATAAGAAAAATGATTATATTATGGTTGTTGTTGATAAACTAAGCAAAGCAACACATTTTATTCCTGTTAAATATAATTATAAAGCTATAAATATAGATGATATTTTTATGAAATAAATTTTTAGATTACATGGTGTGCCTAAAGTTGTAATTTCTGATAGAGATGCTAAGTTTACAGGTAGTTTTTGAAAATATTTGTTTAAAGGTTTGGATACCGAATTAAACTTTAGTAATGCATATCATCTGCAAACAGATGAGAAGACTGAAAGGGTAAACCAAGTTTTAGAGGATATGCTTAGAATGTAAGTAACGGATAAGCCTAATAAATGGGAAGAGTATAATTTACATCTTGTTGATTTTTCATATAATAATTATTTGCAGGCTTCAGCTAAATTAAGTCCTTTTGAAATACTTTATGGACAGAAATGTAATACTCCAATTTCTTGGAGTAGTCTGGTTGAAAGATTAATGTTGGGTCCCGATATGTTGAAAGATATGGAACTAACAATGAAATAGGTACATCATAACTTGAAGGTGGCACCAAATAGACATAAAAGTTACCCATATTTAAAAAGAACTCTGAGAGAGTTCCAAGTTGGGGATAATGTTTATGTAAAAGTAAAACCCATAAAAATTTCTTTGAGGTTGGCTAATTGTACTAAATTAGCTCCAAGATATTGTGGACCTTTCGAAGTGTTAGCACAAGTAGGGTCGATATCCTACCATCTGGCATTTCTAGCAACAGTAAAAGTACATAATGTCTTTCACATTTTTTTATTAAAAAAATATGTTCATGATGTTACTCATGTGGTTGATTGGAATTGTAATAGAGGTGGAACCCGAAGGAAAATTCCAAGTGGAACCGAAATTCATTCTCGACAAGAGAGAACTTATTCTCCGAAACCGCACAATTGGGTAGGTAAAGATGCAATCTAGGAACCTTAGTCCCGAAGAAGCTACTTGGGAATTGGAAGTTCATATGTGAGAGGAATATCCAATTCTTTTTCAAAATGACCATAAATATTTTTGAGTAACAATGAGGACGGTGTTAAATTTCAAGGGGGGATTTATGTAATACCCCAAATTCCAAATTTATTAAAACTTTGATATATATATTTTATTGAACATTGAGTTGACTGAAATTTACCAAGTAAGGTAGATATATTTTGTAAATTTTTTATGAATAATTATTTAATAAATGGAGAACAAGATGAAGGTAATCATTGAAGAGTGATTGTTGACCCACAAGGAGGAATGACAAGTGGAAATTGTAAAAGGTCCAAGTGGCAATGAACTTGAGTTGAACTCAAGTAATGCAAATTGCATCTTCCCAAAAAATTTGGTAAAAATCAAGTGAGAGTTAGAGTTGAGCAGGTGGCTCATAAATGACCAAAAGTCCTAGGCAAAACAAATAAAAGTAATCCGCATCGAGTGAGCAAGGGTGGCTCATAGTACTTGTTACAAGAAAATCCCCCTACGGACAGGTGAACTTCCTCTTGGATCTAGACCCCTATAACCAAGACAGAAAGGTGATAACTTTGGTCACTGAAATCCATTTAAACCTAGCTAAAATAATCTATAGAGAAGAGGAAGAAGATGTACCTTTTTACAATGTTTTTCCTCGCCTAGTTCCAAGTTGAGCTCTGATCCACAAGCTCTTCAATAGGTCCTGCAATCCAATCAAAGACAAAGCATGCCTCCTATTCTACTACGATGAGTTTGAAACTAGATCTATCCATTAAAGACAAGTTCATGTAGGCATACACAATCCTGAAGGAAACAGGCCAAGCACATGTATTAATGAGAACTCAAAAGAGATACTTACAAAACTTTTATGAATTTGCAGCAACCTCTTCCAACTCTCCTTGTCCAGCCCCTTTCTAAAATGATCCACAAACAAAATGAATATGCTTCACTGATTATCTCCCTTATGAGATCAAAAGTTTGATGCCTTCAATGTCCTCCTATACCACTTCTCATGAGATCATAAGTTTGATATCTCTAAAACTCCATCCATTTCACCATGAGAAGCCCTCCTTATATAATCTTGGAGAGACCCAAACACCTTAGAGATTATTGGGATAGGTTGAGGATACTTCTCCATCAGTTGTGGATATTCCCTAACATCCATCCTTGACCTCATATTCGAATCCAACCAACTCCAGATATGAGGGTGATTTTTCCCTGATTTTCCTCAACAACCCAAGATTTCCTCAAATAGCCCAACGCTCCCCTAGAATGGGGCACAGATTTTTGCAACGCTCCCCCAAAGGAGGGAAAGGAGCATTGGCACTCCCTAATAGTGGGTAGGGGAGCGTTGCCCAAAATGTCCTCAAAAAATACCAACGTTCCCTTAGAAGGGTGCACAGAGTGCTGGAATGCTCCTCCAAAGAAGGTCAAGGAGCGCTGGCACTCCCTGACAGTCGGTAGCGGAGTGTTGGCCTTCAAAATTCATTTTTAATTGGTTTTTTTCATGGAAAATTATTTTTAATCTTCATCAAATGATTTCTTCTTCTTTAACCAGTCTCTAAGGGTGTCGTCAAGTGTTCCTTGTGATTTCATTCGAGACACGACATGGGAAAGATGACTGTATGATGTTTGCGACACTTGGGACACTTGTAATGACGACAATAGGTCATCATTGAAATGAGTAATTTTTATGTGTAACAGATTACCCCCCAAAGTGAAAAGTTAGAAGATGGAAACTGATGAATGAAGTACTTTGTTGACTTTTTCGAGCAAGGGTATGGATGTGGAGAACCTAGTAGAAGTTGCAAACAACCGTCAAACAAATATTATGACTTGTTTCAAACCCAAGGCAGACATACCTATGTTTGGGTGATAAAGACTTTCAAGGTATGGTCGCCATAAGATACACTATGGATCCATAATTATATTAACAAAGAGTATAGCCACCAAATATACAATGTGGATCCTCATGTAGTACCAAATATACTCAACCCAGGGTCTTCTTACCGATCCTCATGTAATACGAATCTTACCATGTGAATAGATGTCCTGATGTCGAACATGGCAGAAACCACTTGATTACCAGACAATGAGGTAAACCATTAACAAGTGCGAGGGAAATCACCATTGATGTCAATGATTCCCTAGGTACCCTAGTACATTCCAACAAATGTGAATAAATGAGTTGAAGTCGAACATCTGTGGAATCATCCGATCATGGATCAATGATGTAACCCAATGTCGAAAGCGAGGAGGCCTGTCATTGAGGCATGCAAGTCCCAAGGTACTAACTGGTTTCTAGGTCCAATTCCTGAATAATGTGATGAATTCGATAGGAACAAACTCATCTCAGGAGGGCCTTGATGTATCTCCCATCAATGGCACAAAACTGACACATAGATGTAAATTGGTAGATCAAATGAACATGGATTGACACGGGTATTTAAATAAGATATTTGTGATGGATGACTCTCGAGGTGGATACTTCCCTTGAACACTAAGGCACAACAGCGGAAACATGACATGGACCAAAACATGATGATGCAATGGATACTGTGACTTTCATCGGGTAACCCAAAGGAGTAAAGAAACTCAGGGGATTGGTTTAGTGCATAGGTTCAGTGGATTAAAATGTATGCAAATAAAAAGTGTCATCTTCAAGGGCGACTGTAAGAGTGACTAGTGAAGTTTTCAAAAACTACTTGGCTTGCTTCCTTCAAATTTTTCCCCCATCCAGATAGATGAGTACCTCTTTTTGATTTAACAAGCTCGAGGAGGATAACACATGCTCGATATAACTCACCTTTGGTAATTCCCTCTTCCTTTGTTTAATGAACTGGAAGAAGTAAGGATTCGGTACCATATGGGCCCTTCAATGTATAGTTTAGCAAGTCCAAAGAAGGAAAAATCGGTGGTTTTTCATGTTTAGAGAGTCTGAAAAGTACTTAAAGGAGACACCATGGTTTTCCTTTTTCGTAATGTTAGTCTCGCGAGGTTGAAAAAGAGATAAACTACCACTCGCAAGACACCCTTCAAACCTTTTAACGAGTGTGAAAGGAAGCAAGATCACTCGGCAATATTTTCATGTTTAGAGAGTCTGAAAAGAACTTAAAGGTGACTCCAGTTTTTTCCTTTTTCGTAATGTTAGTCTCACGAGGCCGAAAAAGAGATAAATTACCACTTGAAAGACGACCTTTCAAACCTTTTAACGAGTGGGAAAGGAAGCAAGATCACTCAACAATCTTTTCATGTTTAGAGAGTTTAAAAAGAGCTTAAAGGAGACTCTAGGGGGTTCCTTTTTCTTATAACCTTTACGAGTATGAAAATTTTATAAAAGTATACTTGGTTACATTCTCATA
>JASDQU010100114.1:303280-329444 GCA_032191745.1 Picea mariana
AATACTTGTCAGAATAATATTATGAAGAAAAGGCTAAGGAATTTTATGAATTAAAATTGGGGAATATGACGATGAAATATTTGTGTAGTAAGTTTTTTAAGTTTGTTGTGTTATGTGCCTTATATTGTTGATGAAAATCCAAAAATTCAACGGTTTCTAAGTTGTTTACCTATTATATATAAATAAAGAATTGGATATGATAATCCAAAAACACTAGAAGAGGAACAAAATAAAAACAAAAATCAGAATGTAATTAATTGGAAAGGTAAAAGAACGTAATAATTTTGAACAAAACAGAAAAGGAACAAAATTTTGTAGTAATAATTTTGGAAATAATCATCATTGTTATCAAGGAAATAATTATAAGGTTAATAAGCCTTATAATCAACCAGGGAATAAGGAAAAAGAACAAGCTACATTTTATAATAAAAATACAACTCAAAGAGAACCTTTGAAATGTTGGGAATGTGGTGAACCACATTATTATAAGGATTGTCCACTCAGAAGGAAAACAAACAACAACCTGCATATTGTTCATGAAGCATTTACAGTTAATGAGATAGAAAGGAACATTCCTAACATTAGTGCAGCTTTGGAAAATCGGCAAGCAAATTATCACACTTCCATGGTGGAAGTAGAAGGTATGCTAAATAATGAACCAATCTCTATTTTGATTCACCTTGGTTCTAGTTTAAGTTATATTTCACTAAGAGTTGTGAAGATGTGTAAATTACAGAAAAATAAATTTGAAAAGTCATGGTTAGTTCAACTTGCCACTTGTACAAAATGAAAGGTAGTTGAATATGTTAGAAAGTGTGAATTTTATATAAATGATTTTAAAAAATATATTGGCTTGGATGTTTTGCCTTCGGGGTCATATGACTTGTTAATTGGTATAAATTGGTTAGAAGAACATAGATTGATATTAAATTGTTATGATAAGACATTTTTATGTATGGATGATGTTGGTAACATTATTAATATTAAAATTTACCTAGGATAGTTTCTGTTCATGAAATATTAGCATTACAAATGAAAAAGTGTATGCGTAAAGGTTGAAAAATGTATGTTGTGCATGTAATAGATAACAAAGAGGAAAATGAACAAATTAATATGACATAGTTTCCTATTTAAAATGAATATAAGGATGTATTCCCAGAAGAAATTATAGGATTACCTCCACAAAGAGATATAGATATTACTATAAATATAGTATTTGGTGCAGTACCAGTCTCTAAGGCTACTTATAGGATGAATATACTAGAGATGAGTGAACTAAATATAAAATTACATGAATTAATAGATAAGAAGTACATCCAACCAAGTGTGTCCCCATGGGGAGCACCTTTGCTTTTTGTGAAGAAAAATAATGGTACTTTATGTTTATGTGTTGATTATAGACAACTTAATAAAATGACTATTAAAAACAGATATCCTTTACCTCGCATTGATGATCTATTTGATCAATTACGAGGGGAAATGATATTTTACAAGATCGATTTACGATCTGGATACCATCAAGTTAGGATTAAGGACAAATATATTCATAAAACAACTTTTAGAACAAGACATGGCCATTATGAGTTTGTAGTAATTCCCTTTGGATTAACAAACACTTTGGCCTCGTTCATGTGCTTAATGAATAATATTTTAACTAAATACTTAGATAAATTTTTCATTGTTTTTATTGATGACATATTGATATATTCAAAAAATGAACAAGAACATGAACATTTAAGAATAGTCTTACAAGTGTTAAGGGAACAGGAATTATATGCTAAGTTCAACAAATGTGATTTTTATAAGGATAAAATACAATATTTGGGACATGTTATTTCTAAAGATGGCATTTCTGTCGACCCAAATAAAATCAAATCCATAATGCAATAGCCCATTCCCAAAGACATTACTGATATATGATATTTTATGGGAATTATCAGGTATTACTATAGATTTATTGAAGGGTTTTCAAAAATTGGGTATCCTATAACCTATTTACAAAAGAAAGGAATAAAATTTAATTGGACAGATAAATGCAAAGAGAGTTTTAATAAACTAAAACATATTTTAACTACCTCTCCTATACCAAAAATTGTAGATCCATATAAATATTTTGTTGTGTGTACCGATGCATGCAAGGAAGGATTAGGAGGAGTGTTGATTCAAGAAAATTATGTGGTAGGATATGAATCTAGAAAACTTAAAGAACATGAAAATAATTATGCTACTCTCGATTTAGAGTTGGCGTCCATAATTCATGCCCTTAAGATGTGGCTACTTTATCTTATAGGAAGAAGATTTTTGCTGATGTCTGATAATATTGGTTTAAATATTTGTTTGATCAGCAAAATCTTAATGCTTGACAAGCTAGATGGTTAGCTTTCTTAAGTGAATATGATTTCAAAATTAAGCACATTAAGGGTAAAGAAAAAAAAATTGTTGATCCCTTAAGTCATCACGCAAATATAATTTACATGACTACAAGTCGCAGTTATGAGACAAATTTGGAAGATAAAATCAGGACAACCACTGAATTTGATGAAAAATATCAAAATTTTAAAAAATTAATAACAGAAGGTGAAGTTGGAAATGAAAAATCAGATTATAGATTAAACAAAAATGGATTACTAATGTATAAAAACAGATTATATGTACCTAATTTAAATAAAATTAAAATATTAATATTGAATGAAATGCATAAAAAGCCTTATTATGGGCATCCTAAACATCAGAAAATGATTACTATGTTAAGAAAGGAGTTCTTTTGGCCAAACATGAAAAATTAAGTGGTTGAATATTTAGCTAGATGTCTTGAATATCAAAAGGTAAAAGTTGAGCATCAATACCCAATCAGGTTATTACAGCCTCTACCTATTCCGGAATGGAAGTGGGAGGTTATCAGTATGGATTTTATAACAGTTTTACCTAAAAATAATAAGAAAAATGATTATATTATGGTTGTTGTTGATAAACTAAGCAAAGCAACACATTTTATTCTTGTTAAATATAATTATAAAGCTATAAATATAGCTGATATTTTTATGAAATAAATTTTTAGATTACATGGTGTGCCTAAAGTTGTAATTTCTGATAGAGATGCTAAGTTTACAGGTAGTTTTTGAAAATATTTGTTTAAAGGTTTGGATACCGAATTAAAMTTTAGTAATGCATATCATCTGCAAACAGATGAGAAGACTGAAAGGGTAAACCAAGTTTTAGAGGATATGCTTAGAATGTAAGTAACGGATAAGCCTAATAAATGGGAAGAGTATAATTTACATCTTGTTGAATTTTCATATAATAATCATTTGTAGGCTTCAGCTAAATTAAGTCCTTTTGAAATACTTTATGGACAGCAATGTAATACTCCAATTTCTTGGAGTAGTCTAGTTGAAAGATTAATGTTGGGTCCTGATATGTTGAAAGATATGGAACTAACAAAGAAACAGGTACATCATAACTTGAAGGTGGCACCAAATAGACTTAAAAGTTACCCATATTTAAAAAGAACTCTGAGAGAGTTCCAAGTTGGGGATAATGTTTATGTAAAAGTAAAACCCAGAAAAACTTCTTTGAGGTTGGCTAATTGTACTAAATTAGCTCCAAGATATTGTGGACCTTTCGAAGTGTTAGCACGAGTAGGGCCGATATCCTACTAGCTGGCACTTCTAGCAACATTAAAAGTACAGAATGTCTTTCACATTTCTTTATTAAAAAAATATGTTCATGATGCTACTTATGTGTTTGATTGGAATTGTAATATAGGTGGAACCCGAAGGAAAATTCCAAGTGGAACCGGAATTCTTTCTCGACAGGAGAGAACTTATTCTCCGAAACCTCAAAATTGGGAAGGTAAAGATGCAATGTAGGAACCGTAGTCCCAAAGAAGCTACTTGAGAATTGGAAGTTCATATGCGAGAGAAATATCCAATTCTTTTTCAAAATGACCATAAATATTTTTGAGTAACACTAAGGACGGTGTTAAATTTTAAGGGGGGGTTTATGTAATACCCCAAATTCCAAATTTATTAAAAATTTGTTATATATATTTTATTGAACATTGAGTTGACTAAAATTTACCAAGTAAGGTAGATGTATTTTGTAAATTTTTTATGAATAATTATTTAATAAATGGAGAAAAAGATGAAGGTAATCATTGAAGAGTGATTGCTGACCCACAAGGAGGAATGACAAGTGGAAATTGTAAAAGGTCCAAGTGGCAATGAACTTGAGTTGAACTCAAGTGATGCAAATTGCATCTTCCTAGAAAATCTGGTAAAACTCAAGTGAGAGTTAGAGTTGAGCAGCTGGCTCATAAATGACCAAAAGTCTTAGGCAAAACAAATAAAAGGAATTCGCTTCGAGTGAGAAAGGGTGGCTCATAGTACTTGTTACAGGAAAATCCCCCTATGGACAAGTGAAATTCCTCTTGGATCTAGACCCCTATAACCAAGACAGAAAGGTGATAACTTTGGTCACTGAAATCCATTTAAACCTAGCTAAGATAATCTATAGAGAAGAGGAAGAAGATGTACATTTTTACAATGTTTGTCCTCGCCAAGTTCCAAGTTGAGCTCTGATCCACAAGCTCTTCAACAGGTCCTGCAATTCAATCAAAGACAAAGCATGCTTCCTATTCTACTACGATTAGTTTGAAACTAGATCTATCCATTAAAGACAAGTTCATGTAGGCATACACAATCCTGAAGGAAACATGCCAAGCACATGTATTAATGAGAAATCAAAAGAGATACTTACAAAACTTTTATGAAGTTGCAGCAACCTCTTCCAAATCTCCTTGTCTAGCCCCTTTCTAAAATGATCCACAAACAAAATGACTATGCTTCACTGATTATCTCCCTTATGAGATCATAATTTTGATGCCTTCAATGTCCTCCTATACCACTTCTCATGAGATCATAAGTTTGGTATCTCTAAAACTCCATCCATTTCACCATGAGAAACCCTCCTTATATAATCTTAGAGAGACCCAACCACCTTAGAGATTCTTTGGATAGGTTGAGGATCCTTCTCCATCAGTTGTGGATATTCCCTAACATCCATCCTTGACCTCATATTCGAATCCAACCAACTCCAGATATGAGGGGGATTTTTCCCTGATTTTCCTCAACAGCCCAAGATTTCCTCAAATATTCCAGCGCTCCCCTAGGATGGGGCACAGATTGTTGCAACACTCCCCCAAAGGAGGGAAAGGAGCGTTGGCACTCCCTGACAGTGGGTACGGGAGCGCTGCCCAAAATTTTCTCAAAAAATCCCAACGTTCCCTTAGAAGGGTGCACAGAGTGTTGGAACGCTCCTCCAAAGAAGGTCAAGGAGCATTGGCACTTCCTGATAGTGGGTAGGGGAGTGTTGGCCTTCAAAATTCATTTTTAAGTGGTTTTTTTCATGGAAAAATATTTTTACTCTTCATCAAATGATTTCTTCTTCTTTAACCACTCTCCGAGGGTGTCATCAAGTGTTTCTTGTGATGTCATTCGAGACACGACATGGGAAATATGACTGTATGATGTCTGTGACACTTGGGACACTTGTAATGATGAAAATACGTCATCATTGAAATAAGTAATTTTTATGTGTAATAGATTGCCCCCCAAAGTGAAAAGTTAGAAGATGGAAACTGATGACTGAAGTACTTTGTTGACTTTTTCAAGCAAGGGTATGGACACGGAGAACCTATTAGAAGTTGCAAACAACCATCAAACAAATATTATGACATGTTTCAAACCCAAGGTAGACATACCTATGCTTGGGTGATAAATACTTGCAAGGTATGGCCGCTATAAGATACACTATGGATCCATAATTATATTAACAAAGAGTATAGCCACCAAATATACAATGTGGATCCTCGTGTAGTACCAAATATACTCAACCCAGGGTATTCTTACCGATCCTCATGTAGTACGAATATTACAATGTGAATAGATGTCCTGATGTCGAACATGGCAGAAACCACTTGATTACCGGTCAATGAGGTAAACCGTTAACAAGTGCGAGGGAAATCACCATTGATGTCAATGATTCCCAAGGTACCCTAGTACATTCCAACAAATGTGAATAAATGAGTTGAAGTTGAACATCTGTGGAATCATCCGATCATGGATCAATGATGTAACCCACTGTCGGAAGGGAGGAGGCCTGCCATTGAGGCATGCAAGTCCCAAGGTACTAACTGGTTTCTAAGTCTAATTCCCGGATAATGTGTTGAAGTCGACAAGAACAAACTCATCGCATGAGGGCCTTGATGTATCCCCCATCAATGGCACAAAACCGACACATAGGTGTAAATTGGTAGATCAAATGAACATGGATTGACACGGGTATTGAAATAAGATATTTGCAATGGCTGACTCTCGAGGCAGATACTTCCCTTGAACACTAAGGCACAATAGTAGAAACATGACATGGACCAAAACATGATGATGCAGTGGATACTGTGACTTTCATCAGGTAACCCAAAGGAGTAAAGAAACTAGGGGATTGGTTCAATGCATAGGTTCAGCGGATTAAAATGTATGCAAATAAAAAGTGTCGTCTTCAAGAGCAACTGTAAGAGTGACTAGTGAAGTTTTCAAAAATTGCTTGGCTTGCTTCCTTCAAATTTTTCCCCATCCAGATAGACGAGTACCTCTTTTTGATTTAACAAGATCAAGGAGGATAACGCATGCTCGATATAACTCACCTTTGGTAAGTCCCTCTTCCTTTGTTTAACAAACTGGAAGAAGTAAGGGTTCAGTACCGTATGGGCCCTTCAATGTATGGTTTAGCGAGTCCAGAGAAGGAAAACTCGGTGGTTTTTCATGTTTAGAGAGTCTGAAAAGTACTTAAAGCAGACTCCATGGTTTTCCTTTTTCGTAATGTTAGTCTCGCGAGGCTGAAAAAGAGATAAACTACCACTCGCAAGACGCCCTTCAAACCTTTTAACGAGTGTGAAAGGAAGCAAGATCACTCGGCAATATTTTCATGTTTAGAGAGTCTGAAAAGAACTTAAAGGTGACTCCAGTGTTTTCTTTTTTCATAATGTTAGTCTCGCGAGGCCAAAAAAGAGATAAATTACCACTCAAAAGATGCCCTTTCAAACCTTTTAATGAGTGGGAAAGGAAACAAGATCACTCGGCAATCTTTTCATGTTTAGAGAGTCTAAAAAGAGCTTAAAGGAGACTCCAGGGGGTTCCTTTTTCGTATAACCTTTACGAGTCTGAAAAATTTATAAAAGTATACTCGGTTACATTCTCATGTATTTACGAGCGAGATAAAGAACAAAGACTAAGCTCGGTACTGGTTTCATTTTTACACAAGATTGAAACAAAATTAAACTATGCTTGTAAATTCCCAACGTAATTTCCAAAGGTTGGGATACCCATGGATGGTCGGTACTCTACCCCCAGCTTGAAAATCTAGTGGCATAACAACAGAATGATAATCAAAGGTTGGAGACATGCCCCCCCCCCTNCTTTGAGGTTGTCACCAATTTCTATACTAGATGGAGAAAAGGATAAGGGTGGATGAAATGAAGGTTCAAATGTGAGACCTAATGAAAGACTCGACTCGACCTCTATGAGATCTAGATAAAGACTCGAATCGACGGGAGAGGTGATCGTTTCATTTTTTAACGAGCTTGACACAGGAAAAGAACTATGCTCATGGCTCCAGGTTCAATCCCCAGATTTCTATTTCATTTTTTAACGAGCTTACCACAGAAAAGAAAAACTATGCTCGTGACCTCTGTTTCATTTTTTAACAAGCTTGCCACAGAGAGGAAAACTATGCTCCTGGGATATTCTTGATCATGGCTTCCAAGAGGATAATGATCTGGAATAAAACCATGTCAAGGGACAAAACTCGGTCATGGCTTGCAAGATATCTTCATTGGATGGAAGAATAATGCTCTGGAAGGAACACATGTCGAGGGTCGTGTCAAGGGTAAGGAGATTGGGCTCCAATAGCCCTACCGAAGAGATCACTATGTAAGGAATGTGAGAGGTAAGACGAGGTCCATTTATCACACCCCAATCAAAGAGGATGACCTCATTACTTGAACGAGGTTTCACAAGAGAAGGAGGAATGCCCCCCAACATGGTAGATTCTGTATCAACAAGAAAAACATGGGCAGAATCAGGTTTATTCTCTAGCGGGAGAGTAGGATCGATTGATAATGACATCAAATCAACCACTGGGGTTTCATTCTCCAAGGGGAGAATGGGGTCGACAGGTGGAAATGGATCGACCACTTAGGTTACACTCTCTAACGGGAGAGCCAGATCAACTGAAGATGGGATCAGATCAACCTCTTTGTCAACTGGTTCAACTAAGGACGTGCCCAAATTGACGACATGATCAACCAGACTGACCAATGAAGGGATCGAAGAAACCACTTTGGCACTTGTCAAAGGAGGAGTGGGATTGACCACATTGGAATTCTTCGGATGAAGGGTGGGATTGACTGATGAAGGGACTGGATCAATCATTTTGGGTTCACTTTGTAGCTAAAGAGTGGGGCTGACCAATGAAGGAACTGGATGAACTACTTTGGTTAGTGGTTCAACCGAGGATGAAACTAGATTTACCACCTAATCAACCAGAATTCCTAGGGATGGAACCAGATTGACCATTCCATCAACTAATGATGGGTTGGGGGAAATATTACAATAACCAGTTGGGATTTTAAGATTTTCCAAAAGAGAAGAATCCTCTTCCATATGAGGACAAAGGTGAGAATAATGATCACCTTTGCATATCATACAAGGAAATTTGACAGTTGTCTTGTTCTTACCAACATTAATGTCACTAGTTGATGGGGCATCACCAGCATGTCTAGCAGGGGCCGATGATGTGGAGGATGACATTTCTAAGACCTTGGGAAGACCAGGGAAATCCCTTAGAAAGTGGTCACCCTTACAAAGACTGCGAGGGAATTTGGGTTTCAGATTCTTCATTTTAATCTTGTTGACCTCATCAACACTCCCAGTACCATTAACAGTAGTTTTTTGCTTGTATCCAACATCTGATGTAGTTGGAGGTTTGGTCCTTTCCGAGTTTTTCTTCTTCATCTCTTTATGTTTCTTCTTCTTCTTATCAACCTGGCTACTTGCTTTAGAGATTTCACTAGGCGAAGAAGGAGAAAGGGAAGGATACTTAATGGGAGAAGAAGGCAAAAAGTCGACATGAGGTTGATGTGTGGGTGGCGTACTTACATCTGAAGCATTAGGTGTAGTTGAAGCACTAGGAATATTCGAGATCACTGGAGTGGGGAACAACCAAACCAGTAATTCGATGGTGAGTCTCGGAAGACTCAGTGTGGCAATGTACAGAGGACCAATGTTACCAAAAGAAGGAAAAGTGAAAGGTTCCCCGGGACAAGGGGTTCCTCCATTGGTACTCCCAGGAGTTGATGCCATTAACACTGACTTGACCTAAGGTCCACTAAGTAAAACAAACAACACACGCTATGAATCTAAGAAGTAAACTATCAAACATAACTTCCCACAATGAAACCACTAGGTGGTGATGAAATCCAACGTCGCAAGATCAATATAGGAAGGGGCGATGATAGAGCGGGTGGATCAGTTACGTTGGCGACTTGCTTAATGGACATACGCCTTGGTGCAAGATTCCACACAATAAATGTGGATTTACCCTCCAAGGAGCCTGAGTGAGTTTGACCAACGGTTGTTCCAAGTATAATGAGACTTCCCTTCACCGTCACCTTGTGTAAGACCCTAAAGATTATGGCTACTAAGGTCACCAACTCGCAGTCAACCCCTGGGCGGGTACAGTCGACAATCGAGTTTGAATGTATGGGCAGTATAACAAGTCTGAAATCCTTCAAGAGAACTGAGGACAAGTAGATCGGTAGAACTCCAAAGAACCCCGAACGGATTCAAAGTTCACGAAGCACTGAGACGAAATGAAGACAGTTGAACCGCAAGAAGAACCCCCAATATACAATCTGACTACTATGAAAGGTTAAACCACAGATGGATAATCTTCATAACTCTCTCGAGCGTGACCTCATGCATAACCCCTATGTGAGAGGGGGATCCCAGTAAGCTGATACGAAAATTGGATTTTCTCTCCCTATCGCAAGATGCTAAGTTTGTTTGACAGCTTTAGAAAGTTATCCTGTCAACCTATTCCAAATCCCTACACCTTAAGCTAATGTAGGTTTGCTAACAGAAAATGTAAAAATGTCTGATAAATTTTAGTTTAGCGCTTGATTTTAAGGTTTTTGTTTACTCAGAGGTGCATGAGAATGAAAACTGATGATATTATGACTCAATTCCCAAAACATGCATAAGAAATTATAAGCATACTTTTCTTTCAATGAATGTCTATTTAAGGGAAGGAGAATGGATTTTCCTTTCATTGTCAAACACTAAGATGCAATGACCTCATGCAATTGTTCTCAATCAAGAATCCAATACAATGCTAAAATGTTCAAAAATTGGTTCCAATAACCAAAAACCAAACATGAAAAATATCCTTTTGTTTATATGTGACTGATAATCAGTTTGATGTAAAGCTTCCTATGTTAATCAGAATTCAAGATCTGTGAGATTTAAGCATTCAGAAGCAATCTTCACATAAACAAAAACACACCCTCGTTGTGATCAAACAAGAAACAAAAAGAAAACCAAATTCAAACAGGAGGAAATGCTTGGAGAAAAGGCCTCAAAGATCAAAATGAAATAGTGAAAATATCTTCGAATTTCCTTACAACAGCTTTCATTCAGTCAGATAAATGAGAAGAAAACAATAGATCAACTCCAAATCTTAGGGAAGAAGAGTGACTCAAAGCAAGGAAAATAGATGTCAAAAATCCAAACAAAACATCAGCAATGCTTAGAAATCAAATAGTTGGAGGCTAAACAAGGACACACTGAGATGGTAATAACCCTGAGAAAATGAAAGAGAAAACATTAGACTCAGTGATCAACTCCCAAAAAGGTTTTTAGCAGAAAAATACCAGCTCTCTGGTGTCAAGGGTACCCGAGCATTTCAACGCTCTGTGGGAGCCTTCAAGAGAGTGCCAGCACTCTGGTTGTAGAAGTAGGGGGGCGTTGGCCTCTCATAACTCAAAAAACTTGCCCAAAAATAAATAAAACTCAGGAAAATCCAGAAATTGAGTGTGTATGGAATGAATCCAAGAGCCAACAACACATATAAGAATCAGAAACATAGCATGAATAAGATATAAAGGTGAGAAAAGGCCAAAAACAATACCAAGGAAGGAAACCAAAACTGAAAGCTTTGTTCCCTAGTGGAGTTGCCAAATTCTATTATAGGAAAATCCCCCTACAGACAGGTGAACTTCCTCTTGGATCTAGACCCCTATAACCAAGATAGAAAGGTGTTAACTTTGGTCACTGACATCCCTTTAAACCTAGCTAAACTATTCTATAGATAAGAGGAAGAAGATGTACCTTTTTACGATGTTTGTCCTCGCCTAGTTCCAAGTTGAGCTATGATCCACAATCTCTTCAACAGGTCCTGCAATCCAATCAAAGACAAAGAATGCTTCCTATTCTACTACGATTAGTTTGAAACTAGAACTATCCATTAAAGACAAGTTCACGTAGGCATACACAATCTTGAAGGAAATAGGTCAAGCACATGTATTAATGAGAACTCAAAAGAGATACTTACAAAACCTTGATGAAGTTGCAACAGCCTCTTCCAGCTCTCCTTGTCCATCCCCTTGCTCAAATGATCCATAAACAAAATGGCTATGCTTCACTGATTATCTCCTTTATGAGATCATAAGTTTGATTCCTTCAATGTCCTCCTATACCACTTCTCATGATATCATAAGTTTGGTATCTCTAAAACTCCATCCATTTCACCATGAGAAGGCCTCCTTATATAATCTTAGAGAGACCCAACCACCTTAGAGATTCTTGGGATAGGTTGAGGATCCTTATCCATCAGTTGTGGATCTTCCCTAAGATCCAGCCTTGACCTCATATTCGAATCCAACCAACTCTAGAGATGAGGGTGATTTTTCCCTGATTTACCTCAACAGCCCAAGATTTCCTCAAACATCCTAGCGCTCCCCCAGAATGGGGCATAGAGTGTTGCAATGCTCCCCCAAAGGAGGGCAAGGAGAGTTGGCACTCCCTGACAGTGGGTAGGGGAGCGCTGCCCAAAATTTCCTGAAACAATCCTAGCATTTCCTTAGAAGGGTGCATAGAGTGTTGGAACGCTCCACCAAAGAAGGTCAAGGAGCACTGGCACTCCCTGATAGTGGGTAGGGGAGCGTTGGCCTTCAAAATTCATTTTTAAGTGGTTTTTTTGGGTAAAACCTTTTTACTCTTCATCAAATGATTTCTTCTTCTTTAACCAGTCACTGAGGGTGTCTTCAAGTGTTCCTTGTGTTGTCGTTCGAGACACGACATGGGAAAGATGACTGTATGATGTCTGCAATACTTGCGACACTTATGGCCAAAATGTGACACTTGAGACACTTGTAATGAGGACAATAGGTCATCATTGAAATGAGTAATTTTGATGTGTAACAGTACTAGGAAAAAAATCAATTTTTATCTCTGAAGTAAATTTTGAAGAAGGAGATAGTTGCAGTCTTTGTCCTTGTGGTTCAACAATCAGGCTCAAGGGTATTCAGAGCAAGTAAAGTGGTTGTTTTGAATTATGGTTGGGAGGAACTATGACCTTCAACTTGTTTTTCCCCATTCATTGGTTGCGAGATTACACATGTTTTTCTCTTTATTTATTCTTTATTTATTAGTAATAATGTTGAAAAATAAATGGAGTTATGATTATGTTATATACAATATGATTTCATTGAATTATTGGTTAGAAATCTAAATATACAATTTGGAAGAAAACAACATATTTTAGAATAGAAATGGTTGTTATAATATGTTGGATTATATATCTAACCAGATATAGTATTAATCTCGTAGTTACATGTTTTGAAAACATGGGTAAATGAAAACAAATAAATATATTTTGATCTAAAGAAATTAAATTACACATAAGTATATACTATTGGATAAAAATATAGAGAGAACAAAATTTATATAGTAAATAAAAAAATAAATACGCAAATAGAGAAAGCCATATTTATATAGTTATTTCGTTAATAAAACTAATTGACAAATCTGATGATATTCATTTTAACTAAAACTATAAGAATATATTAAATTATGTGTGGTATGTATCCCATATCAATAGACAGAGGAAAAATAATAAGTGTACAAAAAAAAGGAAATATATATTATATAAATTCCTTGTTAACAGTCTGTATATTACAGTAGAAAATTATCGTTTTCCACCAAGTCTAAAAAGCATTCCTACTCTATTACAGAAACATCATAAAAAAAATCTTGAGGAGACCCGTAGGTCTAAGAAGTGTAGTATATAAGTCCTTGGATATGAGCATTGAGAAAACATATAAAATTCAACTAAGTAAGCCCATAGCCTTATAACATGTAAGCTTAGTCAACTGGATAAACATACCTGAGTATTTTGCGAGCATCCATTGAGTTCAAAACGAAAAAGGTTATTAAGTCCAGATTTGAGCATATAAAACAAAAACAAAGATTTAGGATTTGTGGAAAATCGATAGTGTATCTAATAACTATCATAATGTCTTCTTATAATAGATCAGAAGAAAACAAAAAAAAAAAACCATAGTTGAGAGTTTATATCACTTACCCATTATTACGGATGCCTTAATGTTTCACATACGTTGTCATAGTTAATTGTAACTTTTTTCCGAGAACGAGCTAGGTTCCAACAAGAACTGTTAAACAAACAGAGGAAAACCCGCATTTTACAAGGTTAAATATCGTTGTAAATCTTTTCATATTAAGGAAAAAGGGCGTAAAAATGAAAAATATACAAAATATTAAAAATGGATTATCTCTAAATAATATACTTCCTTACCTGCAAAGAAGAATATCTATTCCTTCTTCTTATGGAACCCATCCCCTAACCCCATCCAAAATGAAACAGATATAAGATATGGACATGGTTGTAACAAAAATTCTACAAAGTTGAGACTTTTAAAAAGATTTCCATAGTCAACGGTTAAAAAACAATAAAACGAAGAATGTAGGAACTCTTGTTTCCCTTGAAATGAAAAGAATCGGAGATATTTCTACAAATTATCAGAGAAAACTCTACTTATAGAACCATATCTCATCACATAGCAAAAACCCTCCTTACAGAGTAAAACCTTTCTTACAGAGAAAGAAAAAAGGAGAAAGAATAGGTTCAATGTTTGGACACGTTCATATTGAATCCCTAAACCATCGGTAAGATCGAGATCATGTGCCTCCAACATGTGGATTGTCATCCACTTGACAATTGTTAAAAAGAAGGGTTTAGATTAAGTTGTATTTCTCATCCCTTTACAAATCGCCAGTGCTTCACCAAACACTGTCAATTGCCATTATCAATATACACTATGAATGACAGACTCTAGTTTTAATTTCAATGTTGAATAACTTATAAATATTATTAATTATGTATTATAGTTTTAATACAATGACATATAGGATTATATATCATGCATTGTAATTCTATTGCAAGGTTAAATTGGCATACCAAATCTTACCTATATGCTACTGTTGGTTAGGCTTTACATTGACTAGTATACGTAGAGAAAAATGTATATATAGTTGATTATAGTGCTAGGTATGTATATCAATATCATTTCCTTTTATAGTCCATAGAAATCATGACGATAGTAGGATCAATCGAAATAGTGGTTTATACTTAGGAAAATTCTTTCCATAGATTGCAATGGGTATGTAATGATGTTAAAAAAAATTGTGGACCAATGGTATTAAGTACCATGGACTGAATAAACAAATTGAATTACAATAATGCATATTGTAATTTACTCTTGCGCATATACATTTATGTATTTCAAAAAAAAAAAAAAAATAGGACATGTGACAACTACCTTGGAATTCACACATGTGGAGTGGTTGCATGCATGCACATTCTTGGAGGAAACATTCCATGTGGAAAATTGACATTTGAATTGGCTTGATGTGTATTTTTGGTGGTGTGTCCCCTTCATTAATATTATTTGGTGCATACTACTACTATTTTTGGATGATGGTGATTTTCTTTGGAGAGGCTAATGTCCACATCTTGTAACATGGTCAACCATGGATTGAGAAGAGATATAACTAATTCATTATTATAATATTTATTTTACTTGTCATGGAGTTAGTCAGAAAATAATAATGTTTTATTGTATAAGAGAAGAGACTCACTCTATAAAGAAGAGTTCTCTCTCTCTCCATTGTAAAGGGTGGAGAATTTAGGTATTTAGGACCTCTGCTCTTGGGCTACATTGTAGAACATTTTGGCAAGATTAATGGAGAATTTGAGGTATACTTTCATTTGATGTGAGGCTTTATTTTGCACTAATATTTTATGTGTTGATTTTGTATTAAGAAACCCTTGTAACATGTTGTTATTTCCATTATAATAAACCATGCTTCATGTTGGATAGAGTAATGTGAGGTTTCAACTCTCTTATTTCTATTGTTATTATGTTAGCCTACATGATTGTTATTATTGGTTCCTCGAGTCTTCACTAGGATGGGTGCTATCATCAGAAAATGGCTCACCAAAAATAAAACCAATGGATGAAGAAACAGTTAACAAAAACACAACATACTACCAATATCCATGGAAGGATTACACTTAGTTTGGAAAGACAATCATAAAACTATGTAAAAGTGGTTTTGGAAATCCGCACACATTCAGCCAAAGCAGTGCGTGATAAAACGATGTACGACGTGAAAAATGCATGGAGTGTGTGACTCACAGTTGAAATACCCACGCAGACGCAGAAACCGTGAATTGATGTGTTTGGTTGGGCCTCAGCCTCTTTTGGGATGAAGGGGATCTCCCCCATACCCAAAATCACCCCCAAATTTCACCTTGGGGTCATTGAAAAGGATGGGAAGTACCTCCAAGGGACTCCCATTCACATTTGGAACTATTTAAGAAAAATATTTCCATCCCCCTATAAATAAAGGGCCATTGTATGCAAAAAATAAGAAGCATTTGAGTATTTTTAGGCTGCTCATTTTTAGCTTTGGGAAGCCATCTTTCTCTTAGAAATATTTGGGCATGCATAGAAAGTGTTAGGACTCTCTCCTCTTGATTATTCCATCACTCTTCCATTTTCCTTTGTTATCTATTGATAGTATAAAGAATACTTTGTACTTGGGGACTCAAGAGCCTTCCCAAGGAGGAAGAGGGGACTCATAAGTTCCCATATTTCTCCAAAAAGTATCAATTCGAAGATCAATTTACTTGGTATATCTCTCTTGTGTTTTCTTTGTGCATTCATTTGAAGTTATTACTTTCTTAGTTTAGATTTATTTCATTTTTTCTTATTTCTTGTTCCTTTATGTTAGTTGAACCACTAACCAACTAACTCTCTATTGTGATTTATGGATAGCCTAACTAGATAGTTAAGGGATGTGTTTTTGCTCACCCCTTGTAACAAAAGTAACCCAACAGATAGGTGACCATATTAGGGATTTGAATCAAAATTCTCCCCAATTAGGATGTTAGAGTTTTCTTTCTTACTTGTATGCATGTGCAGGGGTCAAAATCGGCCTAATCTCACAATTTGAGAGAAGGATTTTGCCCCACAGTAAGAGATTTTTTTTTAAATTTCCATCACACCAACTTCTTTGCATTCGCGCAAGTTTGGTATGAACAGTCGCACGGTATACACACATGCGCACTCTGTCAAAACTCTCCAACTGCACAGTCTGTGCATTCTGCGTGACTATTTCTGATTCTGTGTGCACCTATCTTATTTTTGCAAAATTGTAAGGCTTTAGTTTCCCACCACCACTCAGTAGTTTAGATTTGATTTTAGCACTTTGTAAAAGCCAGTATAAGTAGGATGAGATCTCATTCTTGCATACATAAACCCCACATCACACATAGGTAATTAGGGAGATTAAAAGGAACCACAATATATTTGATTTCCTTGATTTCCACGTGTATGGCTTAAAATGTTTTGCATTTGAATTTCAAAAAAAGATTTCATTTTACAAAGTCATCACATTAAATTGGGACTAGAATACCATCTAAACCAATCTTGGAGTATGCTCCCTCCTCGCACCTTAGTGTGATATTGGAAATAAGAAAAATAGGTTTCTTAGATAAATCTCCATCTCCCTTGGTAAATCAAATCACTTTCAAAAAGAGGTCAATCCTATCAACTTAATTGTTGAAAATTAATCTTAAAAGAGTTGTAAGGGCCCATATGCCCACAGGCATGAAATTCTAGGATATTTTTCAAATTTTTATAGTAAGTCACCTAAGGAGTTTAAATAAGTTGTAAGGGCCCACACATGCCCACATGATCACAATCTAGGACTAGTTTCAAGTTTTCTAGATTACAAAATGCCTTAGGAAGATAAAGGGTCCAAGTAAGGATTATCATATCCGCCATGATAGCTTAGGATTTCCTTTCGTCTGCAATGGTCATTTTGAAATAAATTAGTAAGTTATCTAAACAAGATAAGTAAAGGACCACAAGATGTCCACCATGCTAAAATATTGAATTTAATTTATTAAAAACTTGTCTCACCATCACCACTCCTTGCACACACTCTCACTCATTCCAAAAACCTTTTTTCTAGATACTTGAAACTCTCATGGGATTCATTTTTTTAGAAAAAGGTCTTTGTGCACACCTTCATAAATAACGAAGTTGGTCCATGACCCCAAATTCATAGCCCTCTTTCACAATATAAAAAACCATCATAAGCAACCCACTTTATAACATCCATAGGAGGAGCACAAAATATTTTGGTAACCTAAGTTACAGTTTTGGGGATAGGGATCCAAATAACTCCCCATCATCATTTCTCATTTGAAGATTAGAAAGTTTTGAATTAGGGTGCCAAAATCCTCCCACTCAAGCATTCCTATACCATAAGGTAGGGAGACAGCCATGAAGGGTCGAAGTCTGAGGTCTAGTTGTTTTGTGTGTGCCTCCTTGGGTCACCCAACCCTTGGAAAGCATAAATGGCATTCTTGATGGAGGTAGCTTAGTAGAAAAAACTTTGGATTTATCTACCCAAGGTGGTGGTTGTGGGTTGCATTTGTACCTTAGTTAGATTTTGAATGGTTGTTGGGAAATATCGCCAGTACTTCTGGGATATGCCCCCTTCATCCATCATTATAACTAATTTTTCACCCCTTCACTAGTTTCTCCTAAAGTGGGTTATGGCCCCAATGTTGGGATTTTTTTTGGAGGTCCAGTTTTATTTGAGAGGACAGACGTTACGACAGATAGGACGCGTGCACTTGTTCTTTGATTTATTATTCCCCCACGAGGAGTTATAAAAAACATTAAACCACTTTTCACATTGTATGGATGTATGATTTTCACCACTTGAAGTACATACAATTTTATAAATACATTGTTTAAAGTAATTTGAAAGCATCTTTTCCTATCATTCATCACCACCATTTACACACACCCACTTCTAGGCTAGAATCATAAGGAAACCAAAGTATCCCCGCCATTCTAGACGCTTAAGAAATTTACCCCCAATTTTGGGGGGTGTTCGTAATTTGGCTGACACATTAGTACAAACAACACACACACCAGTGAGTGCCACTTTTTTTTTATTATCTTTGATTGGGTCCACCTCGCTTGACACCACTATCCAAAACAATCCACCCATATAGTAGCCCTTCCTCTTCATAAATTGGCTCTCCAACCATCAACCACCATGGCAGGACCAAAAAACCTACCATATATAGTCCCATCCTCTTCTTCCTAGTTAGGACAAACTTGGACCCCCTCTCCTAGTTACATTGGCTGTCCACCACTTATAAGGAGTAAGAAGCTAAATACCCACTATCAACGCCCACTACATGGGGGCAATGCTTGTACATATGGGGGAACTCATAGTTCCCACCAAAACTATAATCAAACCAAGAATAGATGTACCACCCATGCATGGACTCATCACCCTTTCCCATTTTGTGATCTCTATGGTCACCCAGACGATTAGTTCCCTGAACTCACTCTAGAGCTAGTCTAATCAGTTCATTTGGAGCGCATGCAACACAATAAAATTAGTAGTTATCCTTAAACTACTTTGACGTGCCCCCTCCCCCAACATGCACCCATTACTCCATCAAGTGAGGTTCCACAACCATCGACATCATTTTTTACTCCTCACATGGGTAACCCCCCCTCAAACCCAATCCACCTCACGATTGATGCTCAATCATGTAGATTTGGGGGCACCCCTTCCACCTATAGTACCACAATGTCTACTAGACCCTATCCTTGTCAGGAAAATGGACGTGTATACCTACACCCATCACATGCCATCACCTTTGATTGGGATCAACTTATCCAAGCACGACTGCCATCTTCTACCCTATTTCAAATCTAGGTCATCGTTAAAAACTTTATAGTTTATCAGTGTATTATAGATGATGGGGCATCCTCATGAATTATGTCTTCATCAGCTTGGAAAAAACTAGGCTCCCCTAATCTTATCCCATTGATGACTGAGTTAAGAGCCTTTTATGGTAGACTATGTTCCCCTTTAGGGATATTACCTAATCTCCCCATTGAGCTAGGTGGTGAGACATTTTTGATCAATTTTGTTGTCATGGATGGTTTGGTGGATTACAATATTCTACTGGGTCATGATTTCATCTATGTCGTGAGTGTTGTGGTTTATTCACTATTTCGAGTCATGATATTACCACATGAGGGACACATCATCACCATCGATAACCTATCGTACATTGATCCCCCCCTTTAGGATTCTCATAATAGAATCTCATTTCATGTTGCTCACATTGAGTCTATGCACTATGTTTCCACTACCACTAGTCATGAAACATCCACTCCCCTTACAAATGATCCCATGCCTCTAGAACCACCTCCTCTCCACTTGGGCTTGGAGGATGGGTGGATTCATTCATCCTTAGGGACATCCATGGATGTTTCTTCCCCCAAACCCAAAAGAAACCATGACATATCAACTAAATTCTTCCCAGAAGTTGAATAATTATTTGAGGCAACTACTTCTTCCAGTAATTCTAGTGATAACCTCCATCTGGGTTCTCCTATCCATTGTTGGTAGGGTCCTAACAATTCAATTGGTGCACCCTCTAATATTCTCTCTCTTGATAAGGTCATTACTCCCTCTCAAATAAGATCATATCTTGTCATTGTTAGGGATATCGGGGACTCCAATTTCATTATTATCAATCAGGCCCATATGGGATATGTTGCCACACAATTTAAAGTCTGAATCCCCCTAATAGATATTACACAAAATAATGGATCTGATACGATGTTTCACATCCTCTTTTGTGGATGTTCAACTTTAAACTTCCTGTTATTTTACCTTTGGTCCATAATCTTGGGTATTTGGAAACAATCCTTCCCCCAGTCCTCATATCATAATATAGGGGGAAGTACCACTTCCCACCTTGGTCCCATAATACCTAGCTCTTGACACAACACCAACCCACAATATACCCTTCATGGGAACCATTATAGCACCACCTTCTGTCCAGTTCCCCCATACATCATGTGATTACAAACCACATGGCCTAATCAGCATGATACACCAAGATAATTTCATTCCTTCTTATGGAAAGGACCCCTTAACCTTGGTCATTCTTAGTTCCCCCCATTGGGAAACATGGCCTCCTTCAGGGAGTTCCTTTTCCAGGAACTCATTGTTCCATGGCCTCCTTCAAAGAATACCTTTTTAGGAACCCATCATTCCTTGGCCTCCCTTAGGTAGTGCTTTGTTCGGGAACCCATGGTTCCCCGACCTCCTTCAAGAAGTTCCTTTCTCAGGAGCCCATTGTTCCATGGCCTCCCTTAAGGAGTAAATTTTTCAGGAACCCATGGTTCCCCAACCTCCTTCAAGGAGTGCCTTTCTCAAGAACTCATTGTTTTTTGGCCTCCTTCAGGGAGTGCCTTTTCCAGGAACTCATTGTTCCCTAGCCTCCTTTAAGGAGTTCCTTTTTCAAGAACCCATCATTCCTTGGCCTCCATTAGGGAGGGCCTTGTTCAAGAACCCATGGTTCTCTGGCCTCCTTCAGGGAGTTCCTTTTTTAAGAACCCATGGTTTCTCGACCTTATTCCGGGAGTGCCTTTCTAAGAAACCCATTGTTCTGTGGCCTCCCTTAGGGAGTACCTTTTTTAAGAACCCATGGAGTACCTTGTTCGGGAACCCATGGTTTCTCGACCTCCTTCAGGGAGTGCCTTTCTAAGAAACCCATTGTTTTGTGGCCTCCCTTAGGGAGTACCTTTTTTGGGAACCCATGGTTCCCTGGCCTCCTTCAGGGAGTTTCTTTCTCAGGATCCCATTGTTCTGTGTCCTCCCTTAGAGAGTACCATTTTTGGGAACCCATGGTCCCCCGACCTCCTTCAGTGAGTGCCTTTCCTAGGAACCCATTGTTTTGTGGCCTCTCCTAGGGAGTGTATTTTCTGGGAACCCATGGTTTCGCAGCCTCCTTCAGGGAGTGCCTTTCTCAGGAACCCATTGTTCCCTAGCCTCCCTTAGGGAGTTCCTTTTTCAAGAACCCATGGTTCCCTGGCCTCCTTTAGGGAGTTCCTTTTTCCAAGAACTCATTGTTTCGTGACCTCTTTCAAGGAGTGTCTTTTTCATGAACACATGGTTCCTTAGCCTCCCTTAAGGAGTGCCTTTTTATAGGAACTCATCGTACCCTACCCTAATTTAGGGATTACCTCTTCTAGGAACTCTTTGTTCCTTGACCTCCTTCCAGGGGCACCCAAAATATTCATCAAGGGGCCATTTTTCCCACCAATTTCAAAATCTCAAGTACGCTTGCTCACTATCATTTATATCAAATAATTGTCATATGTTCTTTATCAACATATATATTTCACTTTGGGTATTTGATGTTTGTGTGTGCATGTACTTGGTACAACAATATACAACCCATTTAGTCTTGTCCACCCTATGGCACCTTTAGGTATATGCTAAAAAATGGCATGCACTCATGCCCTTTTCAAAAAACTACATATCCCATTTACACCCCTTGAAATTTATCCTTATGATCCCCACACCCAGCTCTGTGGTACCCTCACCTCCATTGCATTATAGTACTCTCAACCGGTAGCATTCTCACCTCCATGAGTTTTCCCACATATATTTACCCCTTGCCATATTGACACTCATGATGTTCTATCCATTAGGATCGAGAGTCCTGGTAGTGTTACACCTTAGATTAAGAACCTCATACTTATTCCTCATCATCATGCTAACCACCCCATTATGGACTCCCACATCATGTTTTTGGTTACATTAAATGTACCTCTGCATTATCATTAACCTGCCATATCATCCGATATCAATTTCCCATCTGCAATATCATCCTCCATTCATCTACCTAGTACAAAAAATAACCAATGGGGCCCCACCCTCCACCAGTCTCTACTTGCACCCTCTATAGACCAAGCCATACTTCACTGGGGAACCTGTTTATGTACATCTACTTTCAACCCCATTTTTATTCATTTGGTAATTGTACAAAGCACGTTTTACATTTTAGCAAGTACAGTAGATTTTGGCCATCGCACCCAATGGAGGTTTTTTTTCTCCTTGGCACATTGCAACCAATGTTTCCCTTGGTTGGGGAATCTCACTACCCTCACACCCTATGCAAGCCATTTGTATCCAAGCCAAAACTTTTACCACCACTAGACCTTTGTGTCCCATATTGATCTATATTTTGACATACTCTACATACCCTTGCAGACTCACCCCTTAAGCTTATTCTTCCCATATCTGGCCATCCCCCTGACACTAGATAGTATATTACGGTTGTTTTCATCCATCAATACCCCCAAACCAAGGGAATTTCTGTAATCATGTATGTTGTATCATTTTCATCACCGGAAAGAGCAAAAGAGGGACACTTACAAGTTCAATTGGGTCAGTTGAACAGGACAGAAGTTAGTGTAGGATTCAAATGACTCAATAACATGAAATAAACAAACAACTAAGATAACAACAATTAAATAAACTAAACTAAAGTGCATAAGGAAATTAGAACCAAAATCAACCAAATAATTGACCAATATTCATGCCACCAATGGATAGATTGTATTAGTGGGCAAACACCAAAGAGAAAGGGAGACTTATGACTCCCCTCTTCCTCCAAGGGAGGGCTCTTGAACCCCCAATGAGAGAGATATTCTTACAAATAGAAAACTAAAAGGAAATGGTGAAGAAATCTAAAGCTCATTCACTCAAGAGGTGATGTGAATAGCCCAATGAAATGGTGCTTGTATGATCCAATGAGGAAAGAGGTTCCTTGTAGGAGAATAGAGGCAGCATAACAATACAAATAGATTCTTGAAAATATAGTGCACCCATGGCCTCATTTTATAGAAAATCTTTGAGGCATTATCCAACCAGTCTTTAGTGTGAACAAGGGGCCCTTTAGGGCACCTTTAGGTCTTTGACTAGCCCCCCACTCAGATTCAGTTCATATTTGAGGGTCAAACTGACTTGGGATCTGAACCAGAAGTGGGTGGGAGGCCAACTAGAATCATAAATGCGTCGTTCTGAGGTGTGCGTGGATTTTTGCGTACACAGTCGCACATCAAGCGCATGTTCACTTTCCCTGCATTCTCGACGGGCGCACGTGCATGCGTTGCCTTTACATTATGAGTGCATGCTGATTTTATAACCAGTTGTATAGTTTGTTCCCTTTGGAAATTCATTTTTGGGCCATGAATGAACTAATAGGTGTTTGGAGATGTTGGATTCCTGTAACCATTTGCAGACGAAATTTCAGTGGTAACAGATGCCCCCTGATGTGTGAGGTTAGGAGCATACGTATAACCGAAATACATCAATGTTTCTTCTACTTTGAATACCATTGTAAGAAGTAGTGTTGAGAGGAATTGCAGGAGTGACCCATTGGAGGGAGAGGGGAACCTGTGGGACCACCTTTTGCTAGGTGTGGAAAATAAAACTGTGTACAAACGAGGTGGGCATGCCCCATGCTCGTGTCATGAAAATCAAAATGTGTAAGACATTAACTGAAGTTTTATGTTAACGTAGATAAATGCAGCGCCCTCCGAGGCAGTTTGATAATGACAGAGGACAATTATGATGGTGAACAAACTCTGAAAAGAGGCGATGACACCTGTAAGAAGTGTCGATAATTTGCGGGCATTGATAGCCCAACAAATTTCAGAGGTCTTCGGAAAATATAAAAACAAATGTAATAGTTGAAAAGTAAGACCCACCGTAACATGAGATAGTGTTGAAGTCAAATGTTATGGGGGTCAACGACAATAGAGAAAAATGGTGGTTTTCTCTGTGTCGTCTGAGACTCCTCATTGTAAAGGGAATGAGATTCAATATACTGTCGCCCTTCTGGAAATTGTGTTGATGTCGACAGAAAGGGAGACATGACTCCAAGAAGCAAAGGGCTTCATGAAATCCACTGGATGAGAGCAAGAACTGATGAGGTACATAGACGAAGTCAAGACGCGGTGAGACTCAAGACTGCCTGTGGTTGGGGATATATGTGAATTATGATTGGCAGGAACTGTGAAACTGAATCTAGTGTTAGGGGGACAACTAGACGTGGGTTAAATTGTGCCAGAGGCATGAAAAAGTGGACAAACTCAGAGATCAGGGTACATGTACTGTGGGATACTTGGGGTTTTCATGGACGATGTCAACAAGAGTAGAAGGTAATGAATGCCCCAACCAAGGGTGACATGGGTTGTTGTGACAGAAAAAGAAGGGTGCTAAAAGCGATAATAAAAGCTATGTAAATGAAGGAAACAAAGGGTTTTTATAATTACCAAATGAATAAAGAATAATTTTGGATAAGTGTACAGATACAGAAACGGGTGCCCCAGTGCAAGATGGCTTGGCCTGTGAGGGTGCAAGTGGCGTGGAGAACTGGTGGAGGGTGGAGGCCCCATAGGTGGGTTTCTGTATTAGGTAAATGAATGGAGATCAATCTGCATGTGGGAAAACTGATTGTGGATGAAATGGAAGGTTAATGATACTGCGGCGGTTCAGTCAAAGTGAAACCATGCTGAGATATTATGGGAATCCAGTGGGAAGGCTAGCATGATGAGGAGAAGAAGTATGTGGTTGATTATCGAACGTGCAAATGACTATCAGGACTCCCCTCCCTAGGGGGTGGAAGCAACATGAGTTTCAAAGTGCCAAAGCGGACTTTGAATGGGACAACTCATGTGGGGGAGAATGCTACCAGGCGAAAGTACTTGAAATCCAATGGAGGTGGTAGTACTACAGAGCCGGGTGGGAGGTACCTATAGGTAAATTTTGGATGGTGTGACTGGGAGATGCAATTAATATTCAGAGGGAATGATTACATGCCAGTGTCGATCGTATACCTGAAGGGGTTGCGACGATGCATGATGACCAAGTACCTACACACATAAAAACTGAATACACGACATGAACAATATTTGAATATAAAGAACATATAACATTTATGCGATAATTTTGAATATGAGCATGCGTACCTAGGCATGATGTGAGAAAAATTCTCCCCCGGGGCCAAGGATGGATGGTGACCCAGGGACAGTGACTGTTTAGGTGGCAGGATCCTGATCCCGTGGCTGAAGACGGATCGAAAAATGGATGCTCTGAGCTTCTGTAATTGAGTTCGGAAGTTTGGAAAAAGGGACTATATATAGTTGTAGGGCCCATAATGCCACTTCATCTGTACCTGTTGTCATAGTGAGTTTATGAGAGGTTTTGAAAGGAGATTTGAAGATTCTGGGATTTTGAGCCAATCAATCTAGGATATGCGAGAGCCAGGTAAGTGGTCTCATCCACCTACATAGTAGGTAGGATTTGGTTTTTGGGCAAGGTCATACGGATGGCTGTATTGAGAGATTTTGTGAGGGTGGGACCCCCATTGTGCAGGAGATCGAAGGATTCCCGCACTTTGATGTGCAGATGTAATGAAGACAACCACGCATGGGGGCGACTGAATGGGGAAAACAGGCATGCATCGGATGCACACCTGTTCGAAGTACAGTTGCGCATTCGTGCGCGGTTGTTTCGTTGATAGCTACACACATGTGCACAACTGTGTAGCGAACAAG
>JASDQU010100114.1:329464-354657 GCA_032191745.1 Picea mariana
AAGGATTCCCGCACTTTGATGTGCAGATGTAATGAAGACAACCACGCATGGGGGCGACTGAATGGGGAAAACAGGCATGCATCGGATGCACACCTGTTCGAAGTACAGTTGCGCATTCGTGCGCGGTTGTTTCGTTGATAGCTACACACATGTGCACAACTGTGTAGCGAACAAGCACGCATGAATGCATTCATGTGTGTGTGACAGGGGCACATGAATGTGGGTCTATTTCTTCGACATTTTTGCATTGATGTGCAACTGTGTGAAGAACAAGCGTGCACATGTGCACGCCTGTGGGGGAAACAACCGCGCACATGAGGGAAAGCTGAGGGGGTGTAAAAACTTGTCTTTTTTTAGATTTGGAATTTTTATGGTTTGTTATGTCTGATCAAGTACTTTGTATGTGGATGCAGGTGACCAGTTCAGGATGCCAGTCCACTGGAGGAAGAGGGATTGGGTGTGCCTCAAAGAGGTGGTGAGGGATGAGGAGACGGGTGTGCAAGGACCTTCAGCATCCTGTGGGTTTATAAAGTTCTTTGACTGCTCACTGTTGCGGGCACAGGAGTACCTACTGCAATTTTTGATATCTATGTGAAGCACTGATCTGCAGTGCTTCATTGTGCGGGGGGGAGAAGCTCACATTCTCTGTGACGGTGGATGTGTATTTCTTGACTGAGCTCCCTTTTCGGGGAAGCACTCTACCTGTTGATCCCCTGCTGCTAGGGGATGGATAGTTGGTTGACCTAGCATGGACCTATTCTTCTAGGGAGGACTTTATGTCAAGCTCAATGGTGTGGATTGGGGTGATGGATGCCCTTGTGCATCGTTGCATTGCAACGATGATTGTGAGGGTCTATGGATCCTTAGCTACTTAGCAGATTAGTGGTGGTCATATAAGGATCATGCAGAGGGCACTGGGTGGAGAGAATTTTTCCTGGGGATTGATGCTACACACCAAGATGATGGGGAAACTCAACAGGTGTTGGGCTACTGACTTAGGGGATTTTTCCTTTGGGTCGATCTTGGTGGCTTGGTTCTTGGAGAGGGTGCCTATGTTGAACCCGAGAGTTTTGTTAGATGTGCATGGTGTGCGAGAGACACGATTCATGCGGTGGGCATCAATCTTGGTTCGGCATGGGGGTGGGGAGGGTGGCCATTACTTTACGACCGAGCTAGCATGTGTGTGGCATTTGATGCCACAAATCATMTTGTGATACCCATATGGTGGGATGSACTATCGTCAGGATCCCGACATGGTATTACCTTCTTGAGAGGTTTGGGACCACAGAGGTACGTTGATGTATTTGATGTTTTATGCTTTGGATAGTAWATCATATGTTTTATGTATGGATGGATGTTGATGCTATCATTTGTTTGTTTGTGTGTGCATCTGTGGGGCCACGTCAACAAGAGGTAGAGTTGGTCAGAGTGTCRGCTCGTTAGGGGCCTGAGAGACCGCCACCGGGAGAGTCACGGGAAGGGGAGAGTCGCAGGAAGGAGAGAGATGTCGGAGGGATGAGGTTGGTGTGAGGCCAGTTGTTGATGATAGAGCTGGGAGGAGACGTCGATATGATGAACTTGGTGTAGGGCCATCACATGCTCCTCTAGCAGAGGCCAATGGATTTTTAGAGGACTTTCACCCCCAATTGGAGGTGGTGTTACAGGGAGTGCCCGAGGGCATGTGGATGCAGATCCAGGGCGACGAAGTCTTGGAGCAGTGCGTGGGCCTTCCAACAAAGTTGTGGACCCTGATCCGTAGAGAAGCTGTAGTGGGGGAAACGATGACTGGGCTACCTCCCCTAGGACCTAGAGGAGCCCCAACCGGTGGGGCACCTCCTCCATAGAGAGGACCAGGTGGTGGATCTCTAGAGGCACCATGAGTGCCCTTGTATATATATTTTTGTATTTATATAGGAATGGGAGCCCATTTTGTATAGGGTGATGTGACACCTATTTTGTACCTATAGGGATGAGGGGGTTCACCTGCCTATGGGAGATGTACATGTTGTACTAATTTTTGTAAACATTGATGGAACATTGATTGATATATATATATATATATATATATGGATATACATTTTTGGGATTTGTGATGTTCACATGTGATGATGTTTTGTGGTTCTTTTTATGATGTCTAATCTATATGTTGTGACATACTTTTGATGGTTTATGTATGTGTAATGGTATATTGATGTGATAAATGCCAATCTAACACTAGGTTAGCCATATTATTTGCTATTTGATTTCATTGTCGTGGAATATGTGTAAATGTGATTGAATCAAAATGTCGAGATAAAAGTCTAACTTGCAGGTATTTGGGGAAGAGGCAAGGATCGTGGACATGGTACACATTGTTGAGCTGAAGGATGATGAGTTGGGAATATAGTAAGACGCTAAGGTGATGAATATGGCGGTGACTGGCCTCGGCAAGGACGCCAATGACAGTTGTGTATTCTGCTTGGTTGTTGGTTACTGAGCCCAAACATATGCCGCTTGAGTGGAGCAGTTCATGTGAGGGGGTATAGAGGGCCTAAGCGGCCGAAGCGAGATTTTGTGTCCATAGGCTAGCTCCATCAACGTAACCGATGTGGTAGGCCGATGGAGGAGGCATTTGTCAATAACACAAATGGTAGATTAGATGTAAGGCGTAGAGAAACAATAAGACTAAAAACTCTACAAAATGTGTACACAAAATAAAAATCCTAGTGTAGAATGACTACTCTCAGGCGTAAAATTTCTTTAAGTACAACCTATTGATGGGTTCTTTGAGAGTATAGCCTTCTGAAGAAGCTAGGATGTATACGCCTTTAGCAAGGCAGTGTTGGATTATGTAAGGTCCATGACATAATGACTCAAATTTTCCATGGTTGAATGTGTCATGAGTGATATCGTAGGCAAGGACAAGATCTCCTTTGTTAAATGAGTGAAGGTTGACATGGTGGTCAAAGGTGGCCTTCAACCATTTTTTAGCTGCCTCATTGTTCTATAATGAAGATTGACGGTCTTCATCCAGTGACTCTAAGTTTAGCAAGTGCTTCTCCATTAGAGCAGTGTCATGTAATAGCTCAATAGTGGTGCGTAAGGTGGGAATTTCGCACTCGATGGGGAGAGTGGCTTCGACCCCATGGACAATATGGAATGGTGTAAAACCAGTGGCAGTTTAAACTGCTGTGCGATAAGCCCATATTGTTGAAAACAACATATGATGCCAATTCGTCTTATGTTTGTTGATAGTACGCTGCAACATGGTTTCAAGTACCTCGTTGACCACCTCTACATTTCCATTGGACTGGGGGTAGTAGGGTGAGGTGAACTCGTGAGAGAAGCCTAATTTTGAGGAAAGTTCGACAAAGAGCTCATTCTCAAAGTGTTTTTCGTGAACGCGGACTAGCTGTAGTGGTACTCCGAAGTCGGAAATGATGTGGTTAAAGAAAAAATGTGTTGCAGTGTCCACGATGTTGTTGAAGGTGGGCATGGATTCAACCAATTTGGAGAAGTAATCGACTACCACGATAATGTACTTGTGTCCATTTCTATATGGAGGGTTTCAATTCATGAAGTCAATGCCCCATTTGCAAAAGGGGTTGACAGTGATGACGGGGTGTAGAAGAGAAGGTGGAGCTCGTGCTTTGTTGACATAAAAATGGCATTTGTCACATATCTTCACAGCGTGGATGCAGTCATGAAACAACGTGGGCCAGAAGTATCCTACACGAATGATTTTCTGGGTGGTGGAAATCCCTGAGAGGTGGTCACCGCAGGCACTTCTGTGGCAATCATTTAGGACTCTGTCAGCTTCGTCGATGGTCAAACATCAACGAAGGAGAGTGTCGACCCTTCGTTGATATAAGATGTCACCGATAAGGAGATATCGAGGGGCCTGATGGAGAATGCGTCGACAATCATCTCTGGAAAGATGGGGTCTAAACTTCTGGGTTCGAAGGTAGATGAGAAGGTCGTCGTACCAGGGATCGTCAGAGGGGATGTAGAAGAAGTATTCGTCGGGGAATTCTGTATTGACGTACGAACTAGCAACATTGAAGGGAAATAACTTGATGAGTTCAGGGAGGATGAGCATTTTCTTTCTTTTGGGAGTGGAAAAATCTAGGTTGTACTCCCAAAGGACGACAATCCATCGGGAAAATTTGCCATTATTTTTCCTGTGACTAAGCAAGTATTGCATAGGGTTGGAATCTGCTACGACTTTGGTGGTGCGAAGCAGGATATAATGGTGCAGTTTCTAAACTTTGAGGACAACTGCAAGGGTGAGTTTATCTTCATGATTGTACTTCAGGTGTGGCCCTGAAAGGTTTTTACTAATATAGTAAATTACATGCTCGCGTCCATCATCCCCTAGCTGGACGAGAACTCATGCTACTGAGACGGTTGATGCCGATAAGTAGAGGATGTAGTCACGATCATAGTTAGGTGGACTAATCAAAGGGGCATTGGAGAGCATCTCTTTTAAATCATCAAAAGCGGTTTGGGTATGTTCATCCCATCGAAATGGGATATCATGACGTAACAAGCAAAGGAAACTGTGTGCGTGAGTGGCGTAATCGGAGACAAAGCAGCATAAAAAAGTTAGCTTTGCCTTGTAAGCTTTGCAGTTGGTGTAAATTATGAGGGGGGGGGATTTATGTGATGGCTTGGACCTTGAGGGGGTCTACAGTGATGCCATGTTGGGAAACTATGAACCCAAGGAGGCATCTAGCGGTGACACAAAATACACACTTGAGGGGGTTTAGGTGGATATTGTACCAACGACACCGTTGGAAGATGACCCGTAAGTCATCTAGATGTTGAGTGTGTTTCTTAGATCGAGCAGTGAGGTTGTCTAAGTAGTTGAGGATGATGCGAGAGAGATCATGAAAAATGTAGGTCATGGCCCATTGGAAAGTCACACCAGTGTTCTTGAGGCCAAAAGGCATGACACGATATGAAAAAGTACCCCATGGGGTAGTGAATGCAGTTTTATACCGATCGACTGGGTGAATTTGAATTTGATCTTAGCCAGAGAACCCATCCATGAAGGAAAATTCCTCATGGCCGGCACAATCATCGATAATTTGGTCGATAAAAGGCATTGGGAAATTGTCTTTGGGATAGGCGTGATTGAGATCTTGAAAGTCAGTACAGATGCAAATAGTGCCCTGTTTTTTGTTGAAAGGGACAAGGTTGGAGACCCATGACATATATGTGATGGGGTATATGAACCCTGCAGTGAATAATTTGTCAATTTTGTCTTTGATGGTCATTGCTTTGGATGGGTGTAGTGGGTGTTTCTTTTGTCGCACAGGTGTGATATCAGGCCATGTGTCTATACGATGTTCGACAATAGAAGGATCAAGGTCAAGCATCTCAGTGTAGGACCAGGAAAAAATGTCCTGGTATTCCTGGAAGAGAGCTTTGTAAGCTATAAGTTTTCCAGGAGATCATGCAGCGCCAATGGTGATTTCTTCGACGATTCCATATTTGATGGAAATAACGATTTTGACAGTGGGGGAAATGTTGGCCATCTTGCCTTCTTCAAAAGCGTCGAGGGCAGGGATAGGGTTGTTGAACCAGTCTATATGCCTTGATGGTATAAAATATTTTGTTTTGATTGCATAGATGGAGTCTTATCTAGGGGGCTCAAAGGCTTCCTACAAGAGAAAGAGCACTCTGTGATGGAGCGCATTCCATGGGCAATCGCGGGTAGTTAATTCCTCAAGGATGTCTTTGTCACAGTGGAACTGGTGAGAATATAGGGGATCCAGGGGAGTAACATTGGTAACTGTCACCATGTGGTTATCTTCTGGTGGTGAATATGTAGACGAGGTGGTGCAAGGAGGTTGTGATGGTTCGATCGATATAAACTAGATATCGAGATACTGTGGGTTAAAAATTGTAGTCGGGCGTAAGATTTTCGTTGGGAAATGGACCAAAAAATTGGGGGGGAAATATTCATATAGGTTATCTATGAACCATGGAGGAGTGGGAAGTGCCTCAGGCTCAGAATAGATAATATGAATGACATCAGGGGATAGAGTAGGGTTAATCACTGGTACCTCTATCAGTGGGAGAGGTGTAGGATTTTGAATAAGGGCCATTTGGTGATGCCTATATTCAATTATCGTAGGACACTAGTATGTGAAATGGTTAAGTGATTCACAGAGAGAGAAAGGGCATCTCATCCGTTCATTGATTGAGGTCGTGAAATACTGGATGTCAGTGACATGGGTATTTGATGATGCGAATGGAGGGGGTTCTTGCTAAAAGCTTTGGCATACTGTCATTAGTGTCTTTCGAAACTGAGGTAGCATAGGGAAATGGTGGGTGTAATGGCCATATTCTGAACAGATGGCACATGCAAATTTGGTTCCCAGACCTTTACTACCTGTAGTAGGGGACATGGTGGTGGGAATAGGGGTGTTGGATGAAGCGACGAGCAGTGTGGTTGCTCGAGGGAGGTGAATTAAATAGTGTAGCTCGGGGAGAGAGGGACATCTATTGGTGGGGTGTCCTTCTTTCTCGCATAGTGAACAAGGAGGTTGGACTCGGGGGGGAATGGAGCGGTGGGCTCTTTCTTCTTCCTTCTGACCCCAGTTGTAGCTGTGGTGTTGGTTAGTGGGGGGGGTGTGGTGTTGTTGGGGTTAGGATTGGGATCTGCATTGGGGATCCCTCGGTTTGGGGAGGGATGGATGGTTGAGGGACCATCTTAGGTGGGTGCAGATACCAAATTGGAATAGCGAGCACCATGTTATAAAGGGTAAGTGTTGCGGCTACTTGGAAAGCTTGTATGCTTGGTGGGGGGTAGAAGAAGGGGGTTTGGGTAATGGCTTGGGGGACTATCTCCCAAAATGGGATGTGACCTTGGGGGAGAGTGAAATTGGGAATAGGTGGTGTTGGATATTTCTCAAGAGATTCCTGAGGTAGGAGTTCTGCGACTAGTGGGATGTCAGGTAGTGAAGAAGCCTCGATGGGAGGGATGGTATCTCCAGTTTCATTTCCATTGGAAGAGATGACACATACTTGTGCTAAGGGATGCATGAGTGGTGGTGCTCCATGGTATGTCCCTAGCAAGGATGGGTCTTTGAAAATTCTAGGGCCCATATCGACGAGTGGGTAGGCATCGGGATTAGCATGAAAAAAAGGTAGGATGTTGTCGATGTTGGAGGAAGGGTTAGGCTCATAATGTGAAACTTGATCGATGGTGATGATCTTCCTATTGTGGGGGAACATCATCATTCGAAACATAGAAGAGGCGACTGCCTTCATAGCGTACATGTAGCTACGTCTGAACAAGATATTGTAATCGAGTAGGGCGTCGATAGCCTCAATGTAAATAAGGATGGTTTTTCCCTCGAGTTTGATGGGGACATTTTGAAAGAGACCTTCAGGAGAGGATGGTCGTCCATCATAAGCTCTCAAAGTAATGGCAGATGGTATTAGCTCAAGGGAGTCGATTTTATGCCATACGGTTTTGGACATGATGCATCTGGATGCACCTTCATCAATGATGCATCGATGAACTGTGATGTTCCAAATTTTAACTAGTATCTAGAAAGCTACCAAAGCGAGGAGACGGGGTTCCCCACAATCTAGATCAAATGTGATAAGTCTAGTATCAGTAGGTTCAACTGCCCCCAGGGTGGAAAGTAATGACTTTCGTTGAGTGGGGCAGGTTTGAAGGACTTATAAGATTGACATGGAGGCAGGAGATTGCGCCAAGTCATCGACCAGACTGTAATTGTGTTCCACCCTAGCCTAAGGGTTGTTGACATTCCATCATAATGGGATGCGAGGAATACGAAGGGGTGTTTCAGTGTTAGGGCATGGAATCATCAAAGGTGGTCCGGTTGTAACTGGAACTGCTTCTGAGGTGGTGGGAGTAGATTCAGGGGGTGCATTGTATTGACGATTGTGTGTTTGTAGAAGAATTTATTCTTCGCTAGTGAGGAGGATAGTGTGATTCACAGGAGTGCCAGGGTTTGGATATTGTCCCATCTGTGGTGGGGCAAGGTGCATCTCTTGTTGGGTATTCATCACCCCTTGGTGTGGAATAGGGTTTTGCAACACACCTGAGGGTGGTTGTTTCACATATTGTTGTGGGACCTGCTAAGGGGCAAGCGGTGCTGGGGTACGAAGTCTGTTTACGGATTCTTTCATCTGTTTAAAGTCGGAAATTTGGGGGCAATGGTGAGTATAATGTCCATGCTCATCACAAAGGGCACAAGGGAAGTTTGTCTGGCGGTTATTGTTGTTATTTTTCCCTTGGTGTTTATTTTTGTTGCCCCCATGGGGTTTATGGTTCCCCTGGTTTGGGTTGCCCCCAACTGGGTGGTTTTGTTGGGGGTTGTTCCCCCCTGGTCCTGGATTATTGTTGTTTCAGTTTTTTCCTTTATTTTTCACATTATTTGACTGATGGGATGGATTTGTCATATTCAGTTGTTCAAAATTTTGAAATTGTTGAATGGGAGAGGTCTGAACAAAGTTAACCCCAACATGTGGTTGTCCTTGTGGAGGAGCAATGGGTTATGTAGGACCAAGAAATGGAAAGTACAGATTATTTTGTGGCAATGATCCGTAGGGTACATAGGAAGGCATGGTGCTTTCACTAGTACTGAGGGTGTAAGCGGAGGTAGAGGGGGTACCAAAACTTGGTTGGACTGTCGAGTGCATCATGGGTGTCGACGCAGGTCCACTCATGGGTGGAGGGAGGAAAGCAGGGTGCGAATGCTGACCAGGGTGGGGAGGGTAACAAGGGGGTCCCCCATATATCGGTGGATATTAGGGTGTACCGTGTTGGAATACATATAAATTTATGAACTTTAGTCTTTAAATAAATTATGTTTCCATTTAAAATAAAATAGCGCGTGCTTGATTCTTGCCGTTGATGAAATCTTCCATCAAATCAAACGATCCTAATCTCTTAGAAGTTATGGAGACACCTACTCGTTAAAGAGTCAAATATCTATAGAATACTTCATAAATTTGGGTTTCGAAGTTTCGTAGTTCAAGCATTTTAACATGCCTCACTTCCAAGGTCTCGATACGCGAAAAGCGTTCAAAATATCCAAGTCACCTTACACATACTCCCTAATACCTGACGTACCCTTCTAGAAAGTGACCTGTTGGAACTTTAAATAAGGTTAATTAACCAAATGAATGAAATGATAAATAATTAATAAGAAACTAAAACTCGATTAGAAAATTGAATAATAGTTTCACAATTTCGGGAATCGGGTCTTCGTCGTCTATCGTATCCCTAATTTCTGAAACCTGAACTCCTGAAATAGCTTAAGCATTAAGCTGGGTTAATTAAGGATTTAAAATGATTAATTCTTAATTAATCACATCGCGATTTTTCATTTTGGAGATCCTTCCTCGAAACACTTTCAATATCCCGACATCTGAAATCCCGAAATATTTGAGGTTAATCACGATTAATTAAAAGGGTTAAACATGATCAAAATTAATTAATCACATCACGATTTCGCGTTTCGGAGATCATATATTGACCTGTTATAGGATAACCCGAGGTCTGAGGACCCAAAAATATTTAAGGTTAAATGTGATTAATTAACAGGTTAAACGAAATTTATTAACACATCAAACGCTCTTATCTCGTATTAAGTTTTTGTCAAGTCGTAGTTCAGGTAGATTCAAATTTTATCTATGCTTTTCCCGATCATGAAACACTAACCATTAATGGAATTAATAGTTGATCTAGGGAAAATGATTTCAAATAAGATCATGTATCATCGCCCGAATATTTTCATTAAGGGAAGTAAACACATTGTCACTGAAGGTATACGCAAATTGGTACACTTAAGGAAGAGAAGATATTTTCATTTTGAATTACATTCACGTTTTCACAGAGCAAGCTTAGTGAGATAATAAGTCTTGTGCATTTTCTATGATAGGTAACACAGTGTTGTGTTTACTACTATCATGGCTCCATGGAAAATGGGTAACGGGACTAGTGAGAGCTCAATCCAAAACACAGATGTCCTCTTGGACACATCACCGAGAGTTGTGGAGATAATAAAAACTTGGACGCAAGTCTGCAATATCCTACAATACGAGATGAAAAACTGTCCAGAAGATTCAAATGATGAAGGGACCGAGACTCGGGAGACGAAGCTCAAATACATAGCATAATCAGAGCTACATAATATAGCCACGTGGTCGAGGCCCATGGCGTATAACAACATGATAGGCTAGGCCCTGGAGAATGTTGACATCACTACCAGGACCATCTACAATGTGTAGAAAGCAGTTGTTGGATATTTCCACTCAGAACATGTACAGGTGATGTACAAATTGTCCCCCGCATTCAAAAATAGTTATAATGCCGATTTATTAAAGACGTTCGAGGAAGAGGAATGCCCAGAAGGCGTAAAGAACTACCCTGATTTGATCAAAGATTGGTGGGCATGCCCTGAGAAATTTAGAGCGGACATCCATGGCGTATATGCCATCGCATCATTAGACTCTCATATGTTGTATGTGGCCATGATGCTCTGTAGAATTTTCGGGAGGGAAAATTCTGCCCACTTCTTGTTATCATGGGTACCGATAATGCACGAAGTTGCAGAGGGTTTTTCATTCAATTGGGCCAAAATGCTATCAGACAGTTTGGCCAAGGAAATCACTAAATATCAGACGTTGAAAGCCAAAGAATGACCTACCCAGTTTTATATGTCGGCATACCTTATGGATGCCATTTTTTTTATGACACCTTTTCCTTTGATGGGATGGAGCTAGACTCTAGACAATGCTGAGTCAATACATCTTTATCATTCAAGGCTATGGGAAGATAAAGAGAAAAATTATTTTATGAAATCTACAATTATGTGGTGGTGCCAATGCATATCACCATATATGGGTGCCCACCTCCCAGGATTTCTGACGGAGTAGTGACCAACCTGGAGAAGATAGAAGACTGGTATATTGAAGAGAATTTTTCTTATATCAGGGTTTTTGGTTGCTCGGTTCCTCCGCACGCCTTGCCCAAGTTTCTACCAGACCGATTGGTGTGCAGAGAAGTAGCACGGAAAACTATACTAGGCGGAGTCAGTAAAGAGATAAAATCCCTACAGAAAAAGGTATCGCCTAATTTTCCATTGCAGATAGGTATGTTTTCACTATCAGACTTTGGCCATTCGAAAGTAGAGGTCACGGCCCTAGAAGAAATTAAGCTCGTCAATATTGATTTGAAGAAACATGATCCTCAAAAGATCGTGGGAAACCATATGGCCTCTTGTAATTTGAAAAGGTACGAGCATGAAGATTCTCCTCATGATGATATATTCTGAGGAGCAAGATCCTATCAGGAAGTTTTGAGTCGAGTCCAAACCCTGGCTCCAGACCAATTGGTCCAATTCTATAATTTCCAAAGGCATAGGAGAAATAGCCTTCCGAACATCTTGCAGGGAGAAATCCCTACACCCCCAACTACATAGGAAATTAAGGTCTAGAGTTTAGAAACAAGAAACTCTAGTGGACAAGAGGCTCAAGAAATTTTGGAGAAGACTGAGGTTTTGACTCAGAAAGAGTCATTGTCCACACCAAGAAAATCAACTACTGTCATGGTCGGGAAACAACCATTCACCGAGATTGGCAATCCTATCCAATCTATCATGCCTTTACAGTTTAGCAGAGGAAACTTGAGTGCCGAGGTAGTTTTCATAGAGGATCTTACACCTATTCCGGTTGAAGAGATGCCTCCTTCTGATTTCTTTTTCAGAAAGAAAAGAAGGGTTGTGGTAAAGACAGAAACGCACCAGAGGGAAGGTGTGACTGTCAAAAGAAACAAGGTACTATTTGATGGATAGGCCTTGGAATAAGAATATTTCACTATAGATGTAGAAGGATCACTAGGATATTTTGCAATGACAAACCAATTTTCAGTTGGAAACTTAAAAGAACAATTGAAGCAGAAAGATCTACTGATAAGCCAATTGCAAAATCAAGTAAAGACTATGGAGAAGAATGCTAGGAGCGAGATGAACAAGATTTTTGAGTAGATTAGAGTTTGTGATACACAGGAAATCCAACAACTCAAATCCAGTTTCGAAGAAATGCACAAGAATGCACAGGCGAGTAGAGAATGGGCCTTTCAGCAGGGAGAGTTGATAAAACAACTACAGGCCAAAATAAACTCGACTGAAAATACAGCTGTAGATATGATATTTTTCCAAGAGAAGGCATTGGAGGTGCGTGAGAAGATGGGATCAACACAACAAATCCTTTTCACTAAGGTAGAATTTGTCCAAAACCATTTTCAGGTGGTCTACCAATCCTTAAATAACATTTGTTTAAAGGAGAGAGAGTCTCTTGTTGCTCGGGCCACTTTCCAAGAAGCAGTTGTGGCGTTGGAAAGAGAAGGAGTATCTATGGCCTTTAGATTTTCTCCTTCGGAACAAACCAGAGGCAATATTATACTAAAGACCTGGGAGACTAACATAGCTGAAAGTAAAAGAATGTCTAAGGAAGTGAAGAAGGATTGTGAAGAAAATTTTCATTCACTTGACAAAGAGTCATTAGGCCTTGGAAAAGATAATATCTCTAAAGTCTTGGGACAAGTTGATATAGAAAATAATCAACTTAATATCAATATAAACATGGAAGAGGCTTGGGCTGAAATCTTGCAATTAAAACATATTGATATTACTCAGATAGATAGGTGGCTAGTGAAGCCCAATCTGCAGCTACAGTCTATAGCTTCAGAAGACAGGAGAATGGAAGGCAGACTACCTCACTTAGAAAATAAATTATATATATTTGAGGCAAACGACTTAACAGATCCATCCAGATTGGTGGTACAATTCATGGGCATGTGCGTTAAATGTGTTGAGAAAGTAAAATGTAGCACTTTCCGGAACCAATGAGATAATATTTGCACATCATTTGTACAGATCATGATTAGAAGACTAGTTGATTCTAAGCTGGAGAATGAGAAGGAAAAATTCCTCTGCCAGCATAGCAAAGAGACAAGAGAGATGCAAGTGAAGCGTTTCATATTTTACATTTTGAAATTTTACTATTTTAGAAATAAGGAGAATTCTAACCACTTAGGGTTGAGAACCTTTTGTATAAATACATGTTTCAAATATTGAACAAAGGCTTCTTCTTTCCATATTGTAACTAAAAAAACTCATCCTTTGTGAGTATTAATACAAGTGCAGATAGGGATTCCAAATTTTGTGCAGTTTGAGTTATGTGCCCTTCTTGTATTCCATATCTCCATTTTTCTTTATGTTACTCCTTGATAAGTGAATGATTGCAACTTAGTATAACATCTACTGTAATCACATTTTATTTATTTATTTGATAAGCAAGAATTTTTTCCTCTATACTTGCTATTAGCAAATACAAGACCTGCAAGCTACTTGGATCACTATATCATATATCCTTTTAGGGGTGCACTCTACATTTTCTTCTATTGTAAACAAGGTAAGATTCATCTGTCATTGATGCCTTAGTTTGTTTAAACAGTTTTGTAATTTTCTCCCTCATCATTGAACTTGATTAATTGACTCAGATGACGAAACACGGCCTCTGTTCTATTCAGCTATTAATTTCATTTGAGGATTTAATTCTTACACAACTAACGGAAGAAAAAGCACCTTCAAAAACATTTCTTAAATTATTGATGCCTGACATTATTATTTGAAACCTTAAGCTTAATATCGGGAACAACATACCATACATAGTTTGTGGTTGGATGTATGGATTTTGGTGTGTCCTGGTACCAATCAATCCATCCATTGAGTGAGACATCCCAGGTTTGTCCTGGCCGAATGGTGTGGGTATCAGGGCGTCAAGTAGTACCGTATATAAGTATCATGACTATGCATAAATTAGGTCATATTGTTGAGCCTTGTTGATGGCTTCTTCTTCAGGCTGGGGGAAGGTGGAGGCCACGTCTTTGGAAAGGAGAGAGACAAGTGATCTGAGGAACCATTCAAGGCATTGTTGCTTGGTGTTTTCTGCTTTGCATAAACTACGTCATCGACGCCATTCATGAATGTGGTCGGCAATATGAGTGGTTGAGGATTGTTTAAACTCGGAGAGTAGTTCAAGCCCATTGTCATGGAGGATTGGTAGTTGAAAGAAGGTCAAAAATTCTTTGGCCAACGATTCAAAAGTCACATGGGACCCTGAATTTTCTTCTACATACCACTTGGTTGATGGGCCAGTGAGTGTGCGTTGAAATAACCTTAATCGGATGGAGTCGTCCATGATGTTGTTTGAAGAGAACCATAAGTGGAAGGTCATGACATGGTTAGACGAGTCATCTCTCGCTTTTCCTTCAAACTTGGGAATGTCTGAAGGGAGTTTGGTAGGCATTGCACGCCATGTGGGGTCATGCAATATAGGATCATTCGTGAGCTTTCTCAGATCTGGTATGTTGAGGGAAGACAAGTATGGCATCTGGAGTGGCAGTGGAGGGTTAGTTCTATCCATGGTTTGATTGGTTTGTGTACCTGACCCATGAGGGGGGTTAGGTGGGGTTGTACTTCCCCCTTGGTAAGAATTTTTCCCCCTGCTTCCTTGTAAAGAAGAGCTAGTGGACAATTGACCTTGGGAAGTGGACCCAAGTAAAGTGGAACCAACCAAAGTTGATCCCAAGACAGTGGCACTCATAGGGGTGTGAGAGGGTTGAGCCGATGAGTCGGCAAGAATAAGAACCCCTCCTAGAATAGGAAGGATATTTAGCAAGCATCTAGAACGACAGGGATTTTGTGGGTCTCCTATGATGTCCGACTAGTAAAGTGAATGTGTGAAAATGGTGATGAGAGCAATAAATGAATAAGAGTCTTTGTGTAACTTGGACCTTCGCAATATATCTCGCAATTGCATGTAATCACAAGAGCATTATACATAAATCAATTGATAAAGAAGCATAAATGTGGGTAGGTAGATTTTTTCCGGGTGGGAGAACAAATAAAACAAATGCTCGTGCCCTAAAAAATGTAATTTCCTTCCTTTCAAATAGAATTGGACCTTCCAATAGCACTTAACAGTGGGGTTTGAAGCCACAGGAAGTGGAACTAGTGAAGGATGAAACAATCAGTTATAATGAGGGGTAGAGGGTGCATATCCCAAAAGAGCTGGCGATATTTCCCAATAGCCACACAAAATCTGATCAAGGTGCAATTGCAGCCCACAATTGCCACCTGGGTAGATGTCCTAAAATTTGGCCACTAGGTACCTTGGTCAAAGTGCGACATTTAGATTTTTGGCCTCAAAAATGGGTCACGGGTTGGATCCCGTCCAAGAGGTGGCTGCCTCAAGGGGGGATGCACAGAACAACTGGACCTCGGCCTTCGACCCTTCACGGGTATCTCCCTGCCTTATGGTGTCAGGAACACTTGACTTGGAGGATTTTAAAGTTCCATATTTGTCAACTTCTAATGTTTGAATATGTGAGAACCAGATAACAAGGAGTTATTTGGATGCCTATCCTCGAGATCCTACATAGACTAAAAAATTTCTTTTGGCACCTCATGTAGAGGAAAACTTAAGTGAGTTTTTAGAAAAAAATTAGATGTGGTTGTTTGAGAGATTGCGAGTGTGAACCAATCTCATTTGAATTAAGTGTGCGTGGATAATTTCTTCAAGAAAGGGGTGGGGCATTTTGGAATTCCTTTGGAGGAAACTTACTTCAACCTCCACAATTCGAGAGGAAACTATGTGAGTGAGTGGTGACTTGTGTGTGAGCAAGTGATAAAATGTGCCAAATTTTTAATAAGTTAGGTGTCACCTTACAGCATGCGGACTTCGTGTGGTCCTTACAAGTCTTGATTACCTATCTTACTAGATGCCATTGGTACAACCTTGTGGAATTTTATAGTCCCTAGAGAACTAACATGTGGACATGTGGGTCCTTACCAATCCTTTAAACTGCCTAATGTGATTTAATCTAAGAAAGCTTAAAAATACTATCTAGATTGTGGACATGTGGGCATGTATGGGCCCGTTACAATAACCTTAAAGCTCCCCTAGTGATGTAAACTAAGAAAGTAGCTTCAAAACTATCCTATCTTTGTAGCATGTGGGCATGTATGGGCCCTTACAAATTTAAGATGTTTGAAAAAGAAACTAAGAGGAGCCCTAAGGGGGATTTTTTCCTCTCCTAAAGATTTTGTCTTTAAGGGAGATGAAATCTTCCCTCAATCGTTTTTTTGATTCTCAATATCACTCTATGGTGTGAGAGAAGAGCATACTCAACAATTGAAGTTTGATTTTTGGTCCCAATGAAAGTGTTTATATATGTGATATTGAATGATTCCAACTTAACTTTTATAATCAAAGAAATCCATCCATGTGGTGAAATGAAAGCAAAAAGAGGAAAAATATGGATTTTAACCCCCTAAGTGCCTATGTTTTGACTAACCCTTCATGTGGAGAGGGAATATAAGTGTGGTGCATATTATAAATTGCATAGAATCAATATTTTAGAAGGCTAGGGGCCTCCAAAATATCACAGCAAATCCTTACATTGTTGAAGTTCTGGACAGATGTGAAGGTCACATAGTAGACATAGGAGCATGTGGCACCAATGCATGAATAAAAAATGACCTATTGGCACATGTGCTCGGAAGATGCGTCTGTGGGCTGAAAAACCCGTGCACGTTCTGATACACGGCCGGGAAGAAAATTTTGGATGGAATTCTCTTATCTCGGCTATGAATTTAGATTTTTGTAGGTAGGCCTCTGCCGTTTATGATCCCTGCAAGTTAAATAAATCAAAAATAAGTGCTCAAGCAACCCAAATGGCGAGGAAATTGGTACCTATCCCCAGTATGATCGCCAATCTGTTGTATCATTTTCTTCGCCTGAATGAGCAAAAGAGGGACACTTGCAAGTTCACTTGGGTCAATTGAATAGGACAAAAGTTAGTGTAGGAGTCAAATGACTCAATAACATGAAATAAACAAACAACTAAGCTAACAACAATTAAATAAACTAAACTAAAGTGCATAAGGAAATTAGAACCAAAATCAACCAAATAATTGACCAATACTCATGCCACCAATGGATAGATTGTATTAGTGGGAAAACACCAAAGAGAAAGGGAGACTTATGGGTCCCATCTTCCTCTAAGGGAGGTCTCTTGAACCCCCAATGAGAGAGCTCTTCTTACAAATAGAAAACTAAAAGGAAATGGTGAAGAAATCCAAAGCTCATTCACTCAAGAGGTGATGTGAATAGCCCAATGAAATGGTGCTTATATGCTCTGATGAGGAAAGAGATTCCTTGTAGGAGAATAGAGGCAGCATAACAATACAAATAGATTCTTGAAAATATAGTGCATCCATGGCCTCTTTTTATATCAAAGCTTTGAGGCATTATCCAATCGGTCTTTAGTGTGAACAAGGGGCCCTTTAGGTCTTTGACCAGCCCCCCACTCAGATTCAGTTTGGATTTGAGGGTCAAATTGACTTGGGAGTTGAACCAAAAGTGAGTGGGAGGCCAACCAGAATCATAAATGTGTCGTTCTGAGGTGTGCATGGCTTTTTGCGTACACAGTCGTGCGTCGGGCACATGTGTGCTTTCCCTGCATTCTCGACCGGTGCACGTGCGCGCACTTCCTTTACATTCTGAGTGCATGCTAATTTTATAACCAATTGTATAGTTTGTGCCCTTTGGAAATTCATTTTTGGGCCATGAATGAACTAATATGTGTTTGGAGATGTTGGATTCTTGTAACCATTTGTGGATGAAATTGCAGTGATAACACTGTATATTCCAGACATCCTTCATGATTATCACCCCATTTACTGGTACCCATACAGTTTCTAACACCATGTTGATCAACTGGATATCTAGAATCCCTTTTCTTCTTATCGTTGCGTCACCTTTCATGTCAACATCAACAAATTTCCATAAAAGTGGTAGTATCTTGGCTCTCATTCCATTGACAATGAGTAGACTTAGACTGGACAGAGAGAGTCTTCATTGCTCTTTGATGTCATTGATTCCCATGACATTCAACTCTAGCACAATCTCATGTTATAGTGGATCTTCCTTTGCGACCATTGAAATTTTTAGTTGCGGCCAAAGACCTCTAAATTTTATTAGGCCATCAATGCCTCTGAGTCCTTCACCACTCGATTCAAAGTCAATTCCATCATCATAATCGTCCCTATTATTTTTAACACTCCCGAGGGCACTGCAGATATCTACTTCATCAGCAAGTTCAGTTACTACTATCTCTTTATGGTCTCATGATATGAGCATGGGGCATGCTCGCCTACTTTGTACAAACACTTTTTATTTTTCTAGCATACTTTGTACTAATCTTCCGTCCCCTCTCCCTCCGATAGACGACTCTCACAACTCCTCACGTTCAATTTTTCTCACTTTGTACACAATGTCATCATCACCAAAAGAAACTATGATGTATTTCAGCTAAACGTAGTCTCCTAACCTCACACATCAGGGGGCATCTGTTATCAGTGAAAAATGGCTCACCACAAATACAGACAATGGATGAATAAATAGTTAACACAAACACAACATACTACCAATATTCATGGAAGGATTACACTCATTTTGGCAAGACAATCATAAAACTATGTAAAAGTGGTTTTGTAAATCCGTGCATATTAATCCAAAGTAGTGTGTGCACACCCTCGAGGGCTAACACGGTGTACGATGTGAACAGTGCGCAGAGTGTGCAACTGACAGTTGAAAGACCTGTGCAGACGCATAAACAACACATTAATGTGGTTGGTCATGCCTCAACCACTTTTGGGATTAAAGGAATCTCCCCCATACCCAAAATCACCCCCAAATTTATCCTTGGGATCACTAAAAAGGATGGGAAGTACCTCCAAGGACCTCCCATTCACAGTTGGAACTAGTTAAGAAAAATCTTGCCATCCTCCTATAAATAAAGGGCCATTGTATGCAAAAATGAAGAAGCATTTGAGTGTTTTTATGCTGCTCATTTTTATCTTTGGGAATCCATCTTCCTCTTATAAATCATTGGGCATCCATAGCAAGATTTAGGACTCTCTCCTCTTGAGTATTCCATCTCTCTTTTCTTCACCATTTTCCTTTGTTAGCCATTGATAGTAGAAAGAAGACTTTGTACTTGGGGACTCAAGAGCCTTACCAAGGAGGAAGAGGGGACTCATAAGTTCCCATATTTCTCCGAGTATCAATTCGAAGATCAATTTACTTGGTATATCTCTCTTATGTTTTCTTTGTGCATTCATTTGAAGTTATTACTTGGTTAGTTTAGATTTATTTCATTGTTGTTTATTTCTTGTTCCTTTATGTTAGTTGATCCACTAACCAACTAACTCTTTGTTGTGCTTTCTGGATAGCCTAACTATATATTTAAGGGACCTCGTTTTTCTCACCCCTTGTGACAAAAGGAACCCATTAATGGGTCTTTAGTCTTTTGTAAAATTTAGGTATTCAGAACCATTAATTATGTATGGATTTAGAACTTAACAATATTTTCCACCATAAGTGATTTGTTAATGCGTAATTCAAGTATTTATAATAACTTTATGAAAAATTAACTATTCTTACTTATATAGACTTCATTAACACTTTAAAAATTAATTAATCAAATTAAATAAATTCATACATTCATCCACACAAAATTCATACATTCATCAACATAAAATGCAGATACAGTGAGATTCATAAAAATGTGTCATGAAATAAAATGACAACAAGTGCCCTAACACAAAAAACATCCATACAGTAGCCTAGATACCAAATGGTAGTCATTGGTCACTCATTGACCACTGCCACCCTTTCCACCCTCAGAAGCATCCTGGAAATCAATCTTTCTTCTCTTGCTCGAAGAAGAACCTCAAGTGGTTTTGGGCCTGAGCATGGTTCATCGCTTCGAAAATTGCACAAAGAAACACATTGTTATAAGTTTTTTTCCACAATGAATTAAAAGAATTACGAAATAATACTTTGTAATTCAACATAAGACAACTCACCGTAGATGGTACTAACAATCGTGAGGGTTTTACCCTCCTCCACAACCCTAATATGTCATCGATGCCACCTTGATTCAATTAAAAGAATCAAATCATGAAATTTAATCAAATATGCATAAATCAATTACATTCATGATACATAAAATTTGTCATCAACATATTATCTCACCGTGAATATCTCGAGCCTCGATGGAGAGTCGCTAACATGTGGAGAAATTGACTGTACAACCTACTCCGAGGAAACCTCATAAAAATGTGTCATGAAATAAAATGACAACAAGTGCCCTAACACAAAAAACATCCATACAGTAGCCTAGATACCAAATGGTAGTCATTGGTCACTCATTGACCACTGCCACCCTTTCCACCCTCAGAAGCATCCTGGAAATCAATCTTTCTTCTCTTGCTCGAAGAAGAACCTCAAGTGGTTTTGGGCCTGAGCATGGTTCATCGCTTCGAAAATTGCACAAAGAAACACATTGTTATAAGTTTTTTTCCACAATGAATTAAAAGAATTACGAAATAATACTTTGTAATTCAACATAAGACAACTCACCGTAGATGGTACTAACAATCGTGAGGGTTTTACCCTCCTCCACAACCCTAATATGTCATCGATGCCACCTTGATTCAATTAAAAGAATCAAATCATGAAATTTAATCAAATATGCATAAATCAATTACATTCATGATACATAAAATTTGTCATCAACATATTATCTCACCGTGAATATCTCGAGCCTCGATGGAGAGTCGCTAACATGTGGAGAAATTGACTGTACAACCTACTCCGAGGAAACCTCTGATATGGAAGCCTTAATGGATGGCGCATATGGAAATGGTGGGGGGGTGGGTGGCATACGGGTGCATCCATTGTGGATGGATGAGATGGAAGAGGTGGTGTGGATGGGTGGAATGTGGGTGCATCCACTGAGGATGCATGGACTAAGAAGTATGTTTGGGGTGGGCGACAATAAACACCCACATACTGTACAAGTGATGGAATAACCCTTGGCATGGAGTAAGGTAACCCAGAATTTGTGGGAAGGTGCCCAAGGAGTGGACTAGTACAAAAACAAGCAAAAATATCAGCAGTTTTCATACATATTAATAATATTGAACTATTAGAACAAAATAGTAAAATTCAACAACATAAATACAACAATTTTGAGATTTAAACGAAATTTAACTCTACACATGATACATGTGATGCAGGTGACTTTTCCATCTTAGGTGGACATTGCTCGACATCACTTGGTCCCACAACCTGTAGAAACACAAGAACATTAAAAATTTGAGGATGTCATAAAATAAAAAAATCAACATGGTGAATTTATCAAATGTGACACATACATGTGTATGGGGTAGACCGATTGAACAAGTTTCCTCTACTGCTGCATCACTGGTGGAGATAGACACTGATGCATCCATGGGCATAGAGGGACTGCTACACAAGCCTAACAAATGCAACACAACATACAATAAAATATCGATATAATAATAATAATAATAATCTATTTTTAAGGTCACAGTGAAGCTAGACACCAAATTGGTGTATGAGACCCCCTCCGCCCAACGATTTTTGACTGGTAAAGTCTACATAGGTATACATACCCTAACCCCTTTTGATTTGAACTTGTGACCTCTTATGAGGAAACACATGTTCTTAACCATTAGGCCCACTCAAGTTGTATATAAATACACATAATACTATATAAATATATAACAATAAAGAACATACAGATGGTTAAGATACTAACCTCCTCCATGAAGCTCTCCTATCCACTGGCCCCAATAGGCCCATAACAAGTTTTCCCACAACTCGAGCATTTGTGAGGTTCACATGGACGACTATTGTGTCCATGTTCCCTCTCCTCACTTCACTCTCTTGTACGAGGTGAAGCTTCGACCCCTCTGTTATAACCCTAACTTGCATCACACATGCTTACCTGGCATCAGGCCAACTCATATCCCTTCTTTTCCAAAACTCTGTTGAACAACTCTTTGAAAATCCTCTTGTGTATAGGCCCACGTGCCCTAACCCATTACTACATGCATGTGCACGCTGGCTGACTCACTACAGCCCGCGTGTACCTAACAAAGCACGAAAAAAGGAAAGTTGCCGACGGAACAAAAAGCTATGGGTCAGTTAACTGAAACTCTCGGCCATGCATGGCCGAGGGTTCGTCCAAAACCCTAGCTCCTTCTAGCCTATAAAAGAAGGGGTAGGGGTACCATTTGGAGAAGGAAAAAATATAGCGAAGAAACTCTGCCCATTTACGTAATCCATTGTCCCAACCCTTTAGCCTTTCTTCATGCCAAAGGAGATTTAACGCAAAGGAGTTGAAGGACAGAAGAAGAGGAGCCCAGGATCAGGTTCAAGGAGCGGTGGACGATCTCAGATTTTTTGTAAGTTGATTCACTTTCCGTAATAAAAAGAATACTTTTCCCATCCCAATGTATGAATTGTCTATGATTTGATGAATTTATGCTTGATTTCTAACCCTTGAGTATAGAAGTAGCATGCATGCATAGTTGTTGTTTGTCTTGAGTGCAGGTCATCTGTGGAAGGAGCAGCGCAAGCAAGTGGTCAAAGTGCAACAGAGGATCTACATCGAACGCCGGTAATAAGGTTGGTGGTCCTTTTCATGCATTTACTATGAAAGAGGGGTTTTAATCTTGGGTTGTAGGTTAAAAAGTAGTTTCTTTTCGGTCAAAATCTGCATGCAAGTCTGACCCTAGTTTGCTAGTCCGTAGGGTGTTTTTCCCAACAACAGAATTGACCAAGACAAGGACCCCCTGGGGGCAGGAAATTTTAAAAGAGGTATTTTGAAGGGAATGCTTTGGCGGAGCCTAGAAATGGGCTCTACCTCAAGAAGTATTACTCATAGACAGGTCACTGTGGGTAACTTTTTGTAACATATGTGTAGTCTTTGTACTATTACTTTTTAAGTTTCTTTTAAAGTGTTATGGACGTGTCATTGATGTTATCTTTTGTCAATATGGCAGATGTCAAGTGAGTCTGAGGTGTTCGTTGGGTATGTAGACGATGCTAGTCGACACACGCGGAGGCTTGCCTCCGCATCTTGGGTAATATTTACACCACAGGGTCAGYTGTTATCTTCCGGAGGTATATTCTTAGGTGACACCACAAATAATGTCACCGAGTATAGTGCAGTTATTGAGTTGTTTCGTGATGCCTTGTCATTAGGTATCTCTCATCTTTGGGTCTATCTCGACGCTCAACTGGTTGTGTCACAGCTAAACAGAGTATACCGGGTTCATGATCCAACTTTACACCGACGATTCCTTAGGGTACGTCTCTTAGAACGAAACTTTGATTATATTACATATTTTCATGTTCCTAGGAGATTAAACCAAATTACAGATACTCTAGCTAATCAAATTTTAGATTGGCATCTTGCCCACATATAAAAATAACATGGACATAAACATGTAAATACATTTTTGTGCACATAATCCATAAGACACAAAAAAGATAAAAACCATATATAAACATCATAAAATAACCAGAGTACATAGATGGACGCAAGCGCCTCAAAAATGGGAATAGTAACGAGTCATCAGGCTTATGCCCTCACAAAATATATATACAAATAGGTGCTCGTGGCACATAAAAAGTCTAAAGTCTGTTCAGGGCCTATGGGCCCTGTTATAATCATCCACAGCACGGACCAAACGCCTAAACAATCGGACCCATGTCCGAGGTGCCCCCACAACATGAGGCTGCATGGATGGCGGCAGTTCCTCTATCTCTGCCATCGGGACTGTGCGAGTGAGCGCAGTGAAGTTCCACTCAACTCATCTAAGGACCCTCTCGACCTCTCCAGCTGGGAGGTTCCCCGCTACTGCTACTCCCCCAGCGGCGGCAGCCGCGGCTTCTAGCCGTGGACGACACCTATTCCATGCATAGTCGACAGGTCGCACGGGTCCCACATCTACATGCAATAAACGTTTACCCGTCAAATACTCTGGCATACAAAAAAAAATGATATATATAACAAAAAGACATAAAAATTACATATGCAAACAAAAAAAAACTACAAAGGTGGAGACTTACCCATCTCCCCTCGCTCCTCACCAGGAGGCACGGGTATCTTAGGATCTCTAGAGAAATCTATCCCTGCATACAGTTAGTCCTCGATAACAGGGATCTGTCGTGACAGCCAAGCAAAGAAATCATCGTCAAAGGACTCAATGGTCCTTCCACCACCCTGCCGCGGCAGTAATACTGCCCATCTACACACTGCAGGGAAAGAGGCCTAATGTCCTCGTACTACAACCCGAGGACTGAAACTTGGAACTCTCTCAAAAAAGAATGAGCACAAGATGGTCTCGAACCCGAAGTTCCTCTGTGTCCGTTGTCAGCAATCTGTCAATTGCCTCTTCATGCACTTGAGCAGTGTGGTACTCCCGTCAAAAATTTGTGCATTCATGCACTGGATGGCACAATTCATTTGTGCGCGAGAAGCCTGATGCACGGCTGCTAAGCCAGTAATCCGCCCAATCAGTAACAAGATAGTCTGTAGCGCTAAGTTAGTAATCTTGCTAATGGGTACCTGGGAGTCCACACGGTCAGTCCCAGCCTCACAGTGCTCAACTATCAATTCTGAGATCTTGATTGGCCCCGCAAGAAAAGTCTGGAAGTTGACTAGTTCCCCTCTCCTTGAGAGGCCAGTCAGAAAGTAAATATCCTCGGTGGTGGGCACCATTGATTGCCCCTCTAGCATAAATGCCTATGCATCAGGATGTCAGTAGTCAATCAAGGCATTCAGTAGCCTTGGTTATGCACGCATAAACGGACATAAAAAGAATTTGAGTAAACCGCATTGCATTAACACGGCCACAACATTCGGATATGCAACAACCAACTCACTGATTGCCTCATGCTCCCTTTCCCTCCACTGGACATACATCCTGCCAACACAACAAGGTAAAGGAGGGTCAATACTTCCTTTTAGTTTGCTTTTTCGTCATAAAAGGGGGGTACACGCGGGCTGTAGAGGTGACAGTCGCGTGTACACGCGGGCAGACTTTACTCTGCCCGAGTGTACACGCAGCCTATCTAGAGACAGTCTGCGTTTACCTAGGGCCGACCTTTTTAAGGTCGACGCCCACCCAAAAAATAAATCAATTAACTAAATTGAAGTATTGAATAGCTAGATAAGGGAGTTTTTACTTACTTGGTCCAAGCAGAAGTTTGTT